>CAVNYN010248205.1:0-12000 GCA_963692815.1 Nyctanthes arbor-tristis
TGTGTGTGTGTGTGTGTGTGTGTGTGTGTGTGTGTGTATGTATGGGCGTGTCCAACTTATATTTTAATAAATTTCCATTTATTTAAGTCTAAAGCTCTCAACTTAGATTTTTAGTGATTCCATTGAAATATAGGCTAATCAATTAAATTTCAAATTGAGGATATCCCATTAACGTGAAGAAAATGTAGAAGCTTCTCAACTTTAAATTGTAACCTGATTCAGTAGCATAGTAAGGCACATCCTGTGAAGTTTTGGTGTTAGGATCATAAATACCCGGCCAAAACTTCGAGTGAGAGAAATGTAACGTGTACCTTTCTAAATGCTGTAATACCCCAGGGATTTTCAGATTGTTCTGGCTGGCCTGTTATGACCAATCGTCCAGCAGGATCTGATTGAACTCGGACCTACGTTTACAGATGATGGTATGGTTATCATCTAAGTACAAATGTACAATTCTCCATCTCATTTCGAGCATATGTGAAAAACACATCTTATACAAGGAGCCGATGGTTAATATAGGAAAAGAAACAGTAAAGTGTTATTTTAATCTAGTAGTGTGTTTTCAAAGTGATTATTTTATAAGCACAATTTTCAGATTTACATTTTAACCGCCTATGACCCATAAATTTTCCACACCATTATATCCATAATTATAGTTACTTTCCAAACACCCACTCTAAGTTCATAGACTCTTGAAGCATACTCCAAACCATAAGACAAAATAAGTGGATGGGAAAAGAAACACGATGGAAACAATATTGGTTAAAAAAAAAAAAGTGACATCAATTACAAGAACCAAAAGTGCACGAATAGGCCACTAAATTGAGAAAAAGAGAAACAAGAAAAGTGCAACATAAATTCTGGCTATCATTGGCATAGCTGCAACATACTGAGAACTACTCTACAGGGCTCTAAATCAACATGATGAGGAACATGAATGAAAACCTTCAATAAACAAAACCAAGAAAAAGTTTGAATCCTACTGCTGGTCTTAGCCATTATCACCACACTAAGAAAAGCCACTATTGAATTAATTGAATGTTCAATAGATTAAACTATTCAAGTGTAGCATTTTCAAGTAATGCACAAATTAATGGTGCATCTGCCACAGCAGGGAAAACGACTAACGAAAGGACAACAATGAACTAAAAATCTGAAGGTTATCTATACTGGTCGGGCAGCTACTCATACAATAATGACAAATAAATTTCTGCGTTTGGCAACCCAAAGTTTAAAATGGATAATTTATAAATGCCACATGTCCGCTGATGTTGGTCCAACTGTGAGGCTTGGACGCAAAGTCATTGATTCTCTCAGAACCATTTTACCTCAAATGCATTCAATTTCCCAAAATAAAATTACGGAAGGAACAAAAATTGGAATTTGAGTGCAAAAATTGGCCATCAGTACAAGATTTTCCATAGAAAATTGATCATCCCGGTATGCAGTAGGTGACACATTGTCCAGTTACCTACCAGAAGTGACATATACACAATCCAATTGCGCCACCGGTAATTTATAAATGTTGGATTGTAAACCATGGGCAGCCAAAAACAGTTCATATTGCAAATCCCCAATTCACAATCTAATTTAGAATCTTCTTTACACAACTAATTTCTTCCACAAACAATATAGAAAAGAATGTGTGTAGGGAAACTTGAGTCTAAGAACGCAGCACAAACCTCTTCGCGCAAAAGCCCAGGAACTAGAGCATAAACCTCAAAACAATCTTTCTGCATAGAGAACCAGTCAATGTCTTGGAACTTATCTCAGCGCATGTGCATATATATTAGAACAGACGGACAGACAACACATGCGCGGGATTCAATGCTATTAACACAGAACTTACAGTTTGTCGCACGTTGATCCTCACCCAATCAGCTGGCGGGCCAACATCAATGACTGATGCAACCAGTCTAGCAAATGAAGAGCAATTTAGTCAAAACATCAGATACCATGAAATACCAAAAAAGGAAGGAGGCCCAGACTATTAAAGAATAGTAACTATCTTTGATTAGCTGAATTTTGTAGGATCAGGCTGTGAAATTTGGCAGTAAGCCAATCCCACGCCTTTCCAGAAACTATTTGAAAAAAGGTACAACATGATAGGGTCACAAATAACCAAATATTCTAGGATCTAGTCTAACAGGAATTACTCTTAATATGAGCACATTTTCTGTGCTTAGACACACAAAAGTCTGACCTATAGATATCTACACAAACTACTGTGCAAGTGCATACATAACCTTCGGATGCAGTGAAAAATATTTATACCATCCTCTTTTGGCAATAATTTTGGCTACTCATCTAACTAGGCGCCGGTTAAAAATGACAAAGGAAATTTGCCTACCAAATGTATATGGTCTTCGACATCATTCCAAACTTAAGTACACAACAGTTCAACAAAGAAGGAGCCAAGTAGCTCAAAAATCATAAGCTTGGTTGACTTGCAGGACTAGAGCAATTATTATTATTATTATCAGCATCATCATCATTATCATTTCAGAAAGAACAACGTTAAGCATACTCATATCAAGTTCAACTCGAATATTTCAATTTGACAAATTAATGATGCAACAACAATCAAGGAATATATATATATATATATATATATAGAGAGAGAGAGAGAGAGAGAGAGAGAAGGGACTGTTATTCTGGAATCTTCCCCCCCCCCCTAAACAATATTTCCGAATCCCCTTCATTTTTCTTTTTTTCCCCGTAACCATCCACTGATTTTGTTATCCTTTTTTCAAGTTCTACTTTTGACCCGTTAACCCAATTTTGAAAGTGGGTTACCAATTGGAAGTTTTTTTGTCAACTGTCGTGCTATGTTTTAAAATCTAGCCCCGGTAACCCGGCAAACCAGATGGTGGGCTGGGCGGGGTGACATGATTGGACCGGGCGATCAACCTATGGGTTTTGGGTGACCCGGTAACTCGGCCTGCGTCCCAGCTAGCCGGGCTGCAAATTTAACAATTTTTTTTGGGGAAACTCAAGCTGCACAAAGTTTGAACCTGTGCTTCTAACATGCCGTGTAAACGGCCAAGCTAAAGTGTTCTATATGTTTTAAAATACATTACATAATATTTATAGTATTTCTATTGTTTATTTTCCTACAAATTTTTTTATTTAAATTTATAAATTAACAATAACCCACTGGTTAAACTGATGACCCGGCGGTAAAACCGTTGACCCTATGTGTTTATAAATTAATAATAACTCACCGGTTAAACAAATGGCCAGGCGATACTACGTTATGCTTTGTCACTAAGATTTAGCCATGCAACGGAAGGGTGAAAAACTAGTTATGTTAAAAGGAATAGTTTGTTTCCGATGCTAGGATAACGCAAAGACATTATGGGTGTCAGGCACCTCATTACTAAATACTTACAAGTAGTTGAACCTGCTTTTCATCCACACACTTCATGGGACACATATACACAGGTCTGTTTGGTTACAAATTATATTTGAAATCATATTATTTTCCCAATTTCCTATGCTTGAATATGCATAGGAAATTGGGAAAATACATGATCCCAATTATAATATGTAACCAAACAGACCCATACTTATCCACACATTTGCTTCTACTTATAATTAAAACTGATTACAATCACTTCCAATCGTCATGCAAGTATAGGATTAAACTTCTGAGGTAAAAGCATTTTCATCCTTTTTAGCATTCAATTTGACTGCTCAGCCACAAAAGTTCTTCAATTGAGATATCGAATTCGCCTACCAAGTAGAATTCCTAGCCAGCTCCAGCACCATTCTAAGCTCAAAGAAACCATAATCCATCCAAAATAAGCCCCAGCTAACAGAAGTTTATGCCCTTTTAACCAGCAGGGATACAGCCTTTTTACTGCCATAGTTATTATTGGCTTAATTCAAGGACAAAGGCCAAAAGAATCCACCTTAGTTGTCTGCGAGGGCAATGACAGCATTCTTTTAAGGAACAAACTCACAGAGGCATGATATCCAACCCCACCCCACGCCACCCCAAAAAAAAAAAAAAAAAGAAAGGCCAAGAAGAGTCTAAGTGACTCGTATTGACTATCATCCTCAGCCAAAAGAGTAAACAGTACACTAAATAAATATATCAGCCTACTTTGGACAGAAACAGATCAATATGAGCGTAACCATGGTAAGCAAAGACTTAACTGCTTAGAAGTTTCAGTTCGTGCTGCTTTCACAAAATGCTCCTCTTCATTTGGTCTCTTCTGCTTGAGTGAGCCTTTTGCATACAAGTTCAAATAAATAAATAATGTAACTTTTCATTATAGAAAGAGGAGAAGAAAAATTGCAGGTGTTTGATTCTCAGTATAAGTGAATTATAATGAGAAATTATAATGAGATGAAATTAGTGGTGGATATTTAATGAAAATTTGAATGTGCAGTGATAATTGAGCAATTGTCAAATCAGTGGTTGATGAAATTATAATATGAGAGTATAATGAGAATCAAACAAGTGCTATAAGTATCAGATCTTGCTGTTGCATCTAACATTCAGGGTGAACCATTAAAAATTGAAAGATGTTGATGCGAGGAGAATATATAAGAAAAAGTTCAGACTGAATTAAGCTTACCAATGCTTTTGAGATTCTTCTCGCGCTTAGGTGCATTGTTCAGACCCTTGTCCTATTAAAAATTGAAAATAATTACTTAGGCACTCCGCTTGAGGGCGAAAATAGAGCTCATGATCTGATCTAAAGATGTTAATTTCCGTACCTTGATTTTTGAGTAAATAGAAAACATTTGTCCGTTTACTAGCTTTCTTGGCTGCTGGTGCAGCTGCTGCACCAGCATTTTTTAATACAGAACACGATGACATCCAAGTATATAACCAAAAAAGAAAAACGCTAATTACTTTTTTCTTAAGAAAATCAATTGAATGTAGGAGTTCAATAATGAAATAAAAAATGTGTAATGATCATCCCTTATTATCAGTCTATACTTCAGTAAAGATATAGAATGCAACAAATTTGCCAAAAAGATATCTAGACTGCATATCGAATAAGACAAAAAAGCGGGGCAAAGATATCTGCCAACCAACATCAAATATGAGCTCACCTCACTGTGAACACCTGGAGCTTCAAGGAGGGCAGGATCTGGGAGTTGAAGCTCACCACTCTGTATCTTGTGCCTTTCGTATTCAAGAAGTGACTAGCAAATATATACATTGTTAAGAGTAAGATTATTTATTTAATTCTGAGAAGAAGTGGGGAGAGGGTTGGGCTGGAATCAGGTAATTAAATAAAATAAACACAGGAGGTCTGTGCGGTAGGATATGAACTCTAATACAGGAGAAATTCACATGAACAAATGCCCAAAAAAAAAAATGATAAATGAAGTTGCGAGAGTTGCCTTCTCATAAAAAATACGGAATGTCCAAGAAACGGTTGTGCAAGTCCTGCAAGAGAAAAGAAGGACGAATCAGCTTTTAGGAACCCTTTTCCTCCAGTATAAGTAGAGTAAAACAGATTTAAAAATCTGAAATAACACAATAATCTATTCCAGCTATTGCAGCTACATGTGCGTCCCCATTAAAAGCAAATTACCTGCTTAAAAAACAAAGCAGTCCACAGGAGCACTATTGCAAAGATAAAACTTTCCACATGCAAAACTATGCAAACAAACTAAAATAAAGAAAGATAGAGATACGAGAGCCTTTACTTTGGGGGATGGAATGACTCTCCCACTTGCCGCCACAGTTTTAAACCAGTCACCTACATTGGAGATCAATCAAATTCATAAACACTAAAACAAGAATCTAGACAGATCCGTCATTGATAAATTGATCTAACTTAAATGCCAACATTCATGCCAAGTAAAAGTTAATCCAAGTACGAGGAAGAAATTTTTCAACGTTCTAGAGCAATTTACGGCATAAAACAGAATTTGCAGATACAGTGTTGTAGAGTTTATGCTAGTCACCAATTTAAGCTGGAAAGACAGTTCCTAGATAAGGGGAACGTGATTAAAGTCCGTCTTTTAATACAAATAATAATAATTTTATTTATTACCAGTGGATTATCATCAGTCTAGGTGGAAGCAAATCTGTTATCATATGATAGGTCCAATAAAATGTGAAATGGTAAAACAATTAATTTGACTAGTCATTTAAAGCCACTTATATAGAACTGCACTATAACAATCATGAATTACTGATGAGATCAGAAATATGTTAGGGAAGAAACTTTCTCCATTCAACTTCAAAGTGAAGAACTTAGAGGTAGTGGGAACCATGTGATTTGTACCAATTTTTTTTAATGATAAGCATGTTGTCAAGATGTTCCCAAAGTAAAAAATTGACATATTAATACTCAATAGATTGATAACCTCAAGAACTTATTTTTCCTTTTTTGCCCCAGCTTGGGGCCTGCTAAACTAAAATTACATAAATTTAAAAGAATATATTGAAAAAAATCATTATCAACACATTTAGCACTTGTTTAATTCTCATCCTACTTCCACATTATTATTTCACCTACACTTATTTGACAACTACTCAATTATCACCACACATTTCAAACATCCATTAAATCTCCACCATTCATCTCATCTCATTATAATTCAATTCTTATAATAAGAATCAAACACCCACTAACTCTAACAGATTCATGTGCAACCAAACCCACATCATAGACCTAGCATTTCTTCAGTCTGCTGTACTATCGTAATGCTTTGCACATTTCATCAATCATCTTTTGTTCCTCATACCTTTCACTCTTTCAGATGAGAAGCATAGTTGTATGATGTGTGTTATCTACTTATCTTGTTGTCTTACTTGAATAGAGTTTTGATAGATCAAACATTCACAAATATATGTAGTACTTAGTCATTGTAAATTGTAATGTTGTTTTTTAGAAAAATAAATATTTTATTAAATTAGATTCATGCTTGCATGGGAAACACAGTTCGTAAAACAAAATATTTACAATCAAAGGATTATTAGATACAAGATATTGGCAAAATCAGTTAGGACAGTACAAGTTTTTTGGGATGCCTTAATCTAAAACACTGTTATGCTAAATTTGGCAGAATACAATAACTTACATGGAATCCTTGACATTTCAAAAGACAGTTATATATATCAAGGGAGTTTCCTTCCCTTTAACTGGGCTCAAACTGATTGGTTCTTTGTATGACAGTGAGGAAAAACAGGCATTCCTTCAAGATAGTAGCTAGCCATGTACTTATAATGTCAATTACTTAAGGTTACTTTTCTTGTATTAAAAGAAAAAGCAAATATAAACAACAAAATGGGGAGCCATCAGGATGAAATCACAGATGTTACAGTCTCATAGAGGCAGTTTAAAAAATTTCGAGTAATTAAGCAGGTAGTTCCTCAAATGTTAAGTGTCTTATATTTTATACCATTTGAATCATGCAAAGAGGTCATTCAGAAACTATTTGGTCGCAAGAAAATTGCTTATTTGCTCCGGTGAATCTTGAGTACTAATATGAAGTCATCTGATGACAGATCCAAAATTCTTCCTTCATCCATTAAATGACAACTGACAAGGCAAAAATGGGAGGGTAAAAAGCCACATCTTTGAAACTGTACTAGTAGAAAGGGGTTTAACTTGTGCAACGGTGAAACACTTGATCAAAGCACATCTCACTGAATCAAATCACGCCACTTTATCTAATTCATAGGGAAAAAGATAGTGCAGGCATCTAAGCATAGAAAGGAGGAAGGCATTAAATATGAATTTGACATATTTTTCCTTTTGCTAGATTACTACATTTCATGGCTAGTCCCTAAAAAACAGTCTCTGTTACCAAAGTGCCACAATGTATGTGCCTATATAGGTTTTACTAATAACCAACAGTCAAAAGTTGCAGCATGAAATAGAAATGTGAAAGAACAAAAGTCTGACATGCATACCCGATCATAGCCACCCAATCTGATCACAGATCTCCATAACCTAGCAGTCAGAAAAGCAAAAAAATTATTGGTTACCCACCAATAAAGTGACAGATTTGGCAAAATTAATTCACAGTCAACTTACTTCAGACAATTTAGTGGCTGCCCGTAAAATTTGAGAGGTTTAAAATCCATTGACCTCTCTCGGTAAAACCTTTCAAGTTCCTTCATAAATGCTGCTTGATCCTCTGGGGTTCCATCATCGCCCTCCACCACCTACACAGAAAAAAGAAAAAATCAAAATGAAAATCTATTCTATTGTCACTTCACATCAGGGTTCTCCATTCTTTCTTTTTTTTTTTTTTTTTTTTTTTTTCTATTTTTCCCCCTTGGGGTTTCAAATCAAATTTGGGGTCTTATTTTTCCACTTCACTCTAGTTACAGCACGTACCCCTGCTTGATTGAAAAAGTTCTTGACTCTGCCTGCACTATGATCTCCAGAAACTGCCGTTGAACATTTAACAAGCGAATCGGGTGTAGCAGCTTCTATTTTGGCTGGAGGGGAAGCATTATCAACTTCAATTCTCATTGCAGTTTCATTCAACTTGGCATTTCCATCAGTTACTGTACTAGAAACAATTTCATTGTTTGGTTCTCTCAGCTGATCTTTGACCGTTTCTTCCTCATTCTCATGAACCACATCAACCATCTTTACATCCTCATTCTCATGAACCACATCTGCCAGTTTTTCATTCTCATTATCATGAGCTATATCTACCATTTTGTCATCCTCACACTGTGCATGAGAGGTTTTCTCCTCAGAATTATTTTCCATCAGTTTTGCTCCACTGGAGACATTCGTATCTGGGTTATTATCCTCTTCATCAATTTTGTGACGTTGTTCCTTCTCCGCAACAACTTCAGCAGGCTTGTCCTCTCTAGTCGCAACTTCAGGAGCATTTCCACCCACCATCTTATTTACAGCAAAGTTTCTATCATCAGTTTGAGAAACAATTTGTTCATTAGCCTCATTATTGATACCAATATGGTCCACAGTTTCTCTTTCAGTACTGATCTGTTTCCCGGCCACACTCTTGCTGTCAATCAGATCCTGTGCCTCATCCTTGGTATTGATTAGGTCTTCTACCTTGCTCTCAAGAACATCCCTACTGTCTGGAACACTTTTACCATCTTCTGTCATATTCTCACTGGGATTTGCTTCTTCTGCAGCAGAAGCTGCAGAAGGCGGTGCTTCTCCTTGAGATTCAACTTTTGCATCAAGAGGCCTATTCTCTAGCTGTTGTACATTGACCGGAACTTGGGGCAGTTCTTGGTTATCCTCTATTTCTGCGTCACTTTTATCCATTTTGAAACCTAGCTAAAAATATCCATCATTTTATCAGATCAAAGATAACCTATTTTGCAAACCCAAATAAAGAAAATATATTGCATGAATCCACTCAAAAGAAACCTACATATAAAACTAACCCCATGTTAGAATAGAAATAGAATGATTGGTGGAGAATCGTGTAATACTTGTGGGTCCCATGAAATGTGGATGAAATAATTTGTCAAATCTCTATTCTGAAACAGAAATTGGCATCCACATATTTATGGGACTCAAATGTCATGCACAAATCTTTAGCACTTATTTTAACTTAATCTATTTCTATTTTGAAATAGAAACAGAATGCTAATAGGGCTAAGCTGTGATGTGAGGACTCAGGTATGGTAGTAGGTCAAATCCTTCTTTTTCTAAAATTTGGAATATAGAAACACAGCTAAAAATGATCCAAAATTTAGACACAAGTACAGGGACACAGATTAAATAAAAAGTTCTTTTAGAAATTTATGTACTATTATTATTAATTTTTTCTTTTCAAAATTTTATGTTTGACTAAAATTTAGAATGTATAAAACCTCATACTATAAATCATACAATTACAAAATGTATGTATTAGAATAATCACATACCATTAAATGATTATTGAGCTCTATTGGACTTTATTTTTATTTATTATTTTATTTATTAATTATCATAATTATTATTATTGTCATTAGTTTTTTGGTGAAGTACTGAGACAAGGTCATTATATTTTCTCTATGAAAAAAGCAAAGAAAAACACGCCATTGTCAGCCATGTCCACTTCAAACTTGCCATGTCCGATCTGGATATGAAAGCCAAAATGCCGTCCCCGAGCACCATAAGGGCTAAACCTATGTTATTTATCTGTTTCTATTTCAAAGTAGAAATGGATCAAACTATTATCGACATACTTAGTGAGACCCCGACCTCGTACACAATTCTCCACCACTAATTTCCCATCATTCCGGGGTCTATTTTAAAATAAACAAGAGCTAAATTTAATTGATTTTCCCAAAAGTTGTCATGTTTCATCTTGTTCCTAAATTTGACAAGAGTTGGTGGACGTTCCTGGAAAGAAATCTAATTCCATGATAATCAGTCTCTAGAGAAAAACACAAGAAATTCACATCGACGAATGAAATCTAAGAATTAGAAAACACCAGGTATCGTAAGTCAAAATTGATTTTCCAACTTACTATTTGTATATTGAATGAAAATTCCACAAACACAGAAAAAGTACAGATTCATAAGATGACCAGATACAAAACTTGCCAGAAAAGTAGCGAGTGACTATCACCTTCGGAGGACTTGAGGCTTAAGTAGTGCAATGTGAAGGGTGTTTGATTCCCATTACAATGATGCATAATAAGTAGTGGAGATTTAATGGACAACCGAAACGAATGATTGTAACTAAATAGCTGTCAAATAATTAGTGCACTAGTAAATAAGATAATAATGTGAAAAGAAAACTTAGAATCAAAATCCAGAATCAAAATCCCTATAATCTGCAATTTAAGTTTTTTCCCCTTACGAGGTAAATTGTGCTGAAAAAGTGTGTATAGCAGAGTCCAAATGGTAGAAGTCAAGGGGCCAATTTCTGAAAAGGTTGCCAGTATAAGGTAAGTAATCCTTGCATTTGATATATACGAGTAATAAGCACGTGAGTTGCACACCGCACTTAAAAAATTAAATCACATGCGCTATATATTTAATGCAGTAATACATGTTTCTAAAGTTGTCCCGGTAAGTGATTTTATATAAAAAATTAATGTTTGTAAACAAAATATATGTGACCTCAATCACCAAGAAAAAAAAGGTGGATAGAGCATAGATTAAGTTTACAATGAATATGTTTAAGAAGACAACATATTTAAGCTATCTGTTAGTTATTTTTATCTTGTGGTTTCTTTAATTTTTAATAAAATCAATGAAATATGTGTCTATATATGTTCAAATATATTATTTTTAAAGCAATATATACGTAGAGTGTGTGTGTGTGTGTGTGTCTATATATATATATATATATATATTATATATATAACTAAAAAATTAAATTCATAAAATGTGTGAAAGAATTAAAAGAAAAAAGGATTTGTAAGTTGAAAAGCTAGGACATTCATTACTTGGTTTATTGAAAATATTAATAATAAGTTTAAATAACTTTTTAATGAATGCAAATAAATATTACGTGAAGGGTGTTAATGTAAATTTAATAAATAAAATTGGGGTGAAGTATGAAATCAAAAGTTTTTTCCCTATATATCTCAAAAGCCAAAAGATATGCTCTACATAGTGAATTTTAATTTTTTTATGATTTCTTTTTGTTAAAAAAAAAAATCTCCATAGGAAAAACAGTTGAAAGAGTACTTAGTATTTATGGACCGCTACCAGGAATTATGCTATGTTGGATGATGAAACAATCATTAAGATTGATCCTCCCTCACTTTGTAGTCTTTATCTTCTACATATTAAATTCTCTCGTTTACTCTCCCTACAAACTCATCAGTTTTGCCATAAATTTAGCATTTACTACCTGAGTCAATTCGAATATGAGTTTCCTGCGAAATCAAATTCGTTTGTTGAGTCAAGACAAATTTTGGCATAATCAGTGTCCTTCACAACTACAAGCATACCTTTATGACAAAGCTAATTTGTCCTAAAACCACCAAAAAAAAAGGAAAGAAAAAATAAAATACCATTAATTTCTAAAATGGTTAGTTTTGGAAAACCAACCTAAGTTATATGGTTGTGAAATATGATAATT
>CAVNYN010248205.1:12020-30889 GCA_963692815.1 Nyctanthes arbor-tristis
AGTTGAAAAGCTAGGACATTCATTACTTGGTTTATTGAAAATATTAATAATAAGTTTAAATAACTTTTTAATGAATGCAAATAAATATTACGTGAAGGGTGTTAATGTAAATTTAATAAATAAAATTGGGGTGAAGTATGAAATCAAAAGTTTTTTCCCTATATATCTCAAAAGCCAAAAGATATGCTCTACATAGTGAATTTTAATTTTTTTATGATTTCTTTTTGTTAAAAAAAAAAATCTCCATAGGAAAAACAGTTGAAAGAGTACTTAATATTTATGGACCGCTACCAGGAATTATGCTATGTTGGATGATGAAACAATCATTAAGATTTCATATCTATTTGATTATTATCGTGTGCAAAAAAGATTAAAATCTTATCTTATTGTCATCAGTCAGTCTATGATTACAGAAACTCATGCTAACGTTGCTGAAGAGCCACTGTACCCTTGACCTTTTTTCCCCTGGCTGTTTTGAAGTAACCAAATTTATGAATTAAGTACTCCATAAAAGTATTGGATAATGTTATTGTTAATTAATGATAACATTGCACCGAACCTATTTTTCAATCTCACATAACCAAGAATCAAAACACCATTCATATAGATAGATTCAAACAAAAATGAAAAGGGGAAAAAACATGACTTTAAATTTAATTTGACCTTGCATAACAATCACAGTTTTTTAATGCATATAAACCGCTAATTCAGTGCGACACTTTACAAAGAACACACAACGGTTTCCCATTCACGATTTAAAAAATAAAAATAAATGAGCCCACCGGATGAAATTCCGGAAATCATAAAATATGGAAACAGAATAATATTATTTGACGTAGTTTGATTATTTTTTTCCCTTTTTTTTTTGAGAGTTTGTATATAGTCCAGAAATTCAAAAAATACGGAAAACCCAGAAAAGCGTGCAATGGCCACATATTAAACTTGCCTGAAAACAAAATCGCCGACCGCCAGAGTTTCCTGACGCTGAAACGGTGCAATATGATCTGAAATTTCGGTTAATTTCAGTCAGAGGAAAATGAGGATGCAGTGAGGGAGATTTTCTATATAAAATTCGTTGGCACGTGTAATCGCATAAAAAGGATACAAAGAGGAAAAATCGAAGAAGATTACATAAAAGGCTAGCAATCAACAAATTTAGATAGTTGTTATGCGTGAAAAGCTTGAGAAGCAGAGTTTTTGCGGTGGAAACGCCGGAGAGAGAGAGAGAGAGAGAGAGAGAGACTCTGCTTCTGCGGTTTTAGAGTTAAAAAGGAACCAGGTTATGCACTCACCCTCCGGGGTCACGATATATACACAGGAGGGAAAAAAAAAAAAACTTATTAAGGAAAATAAACATGGCAAGCTCTAAAAAGCGTAAGGCATAGAAAAATATTGAGATTGAGCATTAAGCATAGACACACTTAAGCGCCTCAATACGTGATAAAAGTGTTATTAATATGGAATAAAACGTAAGCCTAATCAAGTGTGGAGCTCAAGTTTTCAATATAAACGCCGCCTAAACGTCGTTTTTTTATAACACTGATCATAGGTTATCTTGCAAGTTTTCCTGTGGCAAGTGGCAATGAGGGACCCATTACATAGTACTAGCTCATTACTTTTTAATCTAGATTAAGGATGTGTTTGATTCTCTTTATGAAAATACATTATAATCTCATTTATCATTTATTTGACAACACATTATTTATAACTATAAATTTCAAATTTTTATTAAAAATCTACACCACTCGTTTCACCTCATTATAATTTCCCATAATAATTCAATTTAAATAAATAATTTTAAACAGCCACTAAGTGTTACCATATAAATATAATTTATGTTGTAATTTAATGAGGTGTATATGAAATAGATTCTTTTTAAATAGATATTCTTAAAAAAAAAAAAAACTTTTTTCACAATTCTTACACTGTTTTTAATCCCACTCTCTCTTAAAAAATCATTTTTCGTAAGATCAACTCCCAAAAAAATTCAAGTTCATACACTAAGATGACAAAATATTACATCAGCCATAAAATCATGGCATGTAACATTTTCTAGAGAGCTTTATCCATAAATCAAAATTTATCAATTCAATATTAACCACACATTTTTTATAAAAAAAAATAAATTTTCACACTTCTCAATAATATTTCCTTACATTCTCAGTTTCTCCCTGTACATTTGAAAAAAACCATTTTTCAAAAATAAAATTTTTCACAAAACTCCCTAGAAGAAGCTCTTAGACAATCATAATGGTGATGGTAATATGGTTGTGTACATGTCGACTTTTTTCTTTTTTTCAAAATTTTGAAAGTTTTGGGCATGGTAAAGTTTGAAAAATGACATCGAAAACACACAAAATTGCTAGTATATAAAAATATGTAAAGTTAGCTCAGGGTTACTTCAGGCTCCTGTGCATGTGACTGTTTTTTATTAGTAGTCAGACTCCATAAAAATCAGCCTGTAGTTGTCCCCAAAAACAAAACGAGTTAATAAACTCTACAATGGACATAATGTTGACTTGTTATTGCCACATCATCAAAAACTAGTCAATGAATGTCAACAAGAGGATATATAGAAGTAACACGCAGCTCAAGCACCCAAAGGAATCATTCTCTTGACTTGAGGGGCAAAAGAAGAAGAAGACCCTACTGAGGATCTTGAAGGAGTATTTATGAATTTGCCCCAAGAATTGTGCTACATCCCATAGCGAAACAAACCATACCAAATGGTTCATTTTCCTCTTTTTAGTATCAAATCTGTGATTTTGCTAACTGGCCACGAGCCCACCACGGTTACCACTCTACATAGCATGAACAATGCTCTTCCGATCTTTGGAATACATTCAAAGTAGATTGTATCAGAAGCTAAAAACATGAGCCAAACAGTTAACATGTGCTGATAACATGATCAAGAAATGCTTGAGGGAAGCAATTAGAGCGGTGGTGATTGTACTCCTGTATTACCATCTCTACCAATACGACTTGTCAAGATGTCAAAGTACGCAATTAGATTCATCATAAGAGAACTGAGTCCGGGAACTCTGGAGGTACGACTTGTCAAGATCATCAAACTAAGGATGCTCCGTTGCTTTCTTTGCTGAAACCCAATCTGATGGTTCATACTGCAACATTTGCTGTAAAGATTGAAAAATTCAACAGATTAATCTAATCAGTGAATTGATCATCTCTTAGCAAGTGTGATCATTGTATTGGACACATACAGATAAGAGGTTTAGCCCATTGTCATCCAGACCAGGGACAGCAGATGAAAGTGACTCAGGTTTCCACTGTGGGTAATCATGCCAGTGTTTTAGATTGCTCACTCCAGACCAAACTTTGTCATTTGGGGTTCCCAACAATCTGAAAATGAATAGCAGCTGCTGCAGTTCAGAATCTCCCGGGAAGAGAGGTTGTGTAGTGACTAGCTCGGCTGATAAACTACAATTCAGAAATACAAATAGCATACTTGGATTATTAGGAATAAGCTATAGGATTGTCAACCAGAAACTTACCAAACATACAGCCAACAGACCATATGTCAACACCAGTTGAGTAGTCAGTAGCTCCCAGAAGGACCTCTCGAGCTCTATACCACAGTGTCAATATCTGGAAAATAGAAGTGCAGTGTTTAACAGTTAACTGATTGATAATGCCTATGAATTTCATTACAGAGGAAGAACTAGAAATTCGCGGACTACCTCATGGTATATTTTTTGATGGGCACGGTAAATGCTCTGGCCAATCCAAGATCTGCTATTTTATGCATCATTGTCTTCCGATCCATCAGCAGATTGTGAGGCTTAAGATCCCTGAATCATAGCAAAATCAACAAAAAGGAGTTGGCTACAAGATGGAGGAAACATGGAAGAGAGGGAAAACCCGAACTCACCTGTGCAACACTCCGTCGCCATGGCAGAAAGCAACACCCTTGCAAAGCTGATACATCAAGCTCTGCGTTGTGGAAAAAAGAAAACTAGGCTACGGAAGAGAGAAATTTGCAACAAGATTTCAAACTTCAACCAATAGCAATTATACCTTTACAATTTTAGTTGGCGTGCCTCCAGGCACCTGACGGCAGCTGCGGATGAATTTCTTAACATCGGTGTCCATCTCTCGAACACCAAGTAGAGAACTGGCTTGACTTCCTTGTTCTGTCCTTGTTTCACATCCAGCAATCTGTTGCATAATAATTGAATAAAAAAGAGTAATTCATTCAAGGAAAAACTAAAACATATGCAGAACAAATTTCCAGGAGGTTAAATGCTTTCATAGACATAAAAACCTACAATAGAATCATTCAAGGCAATGGACCTGTAATCTTGAAAAAGGTTACAGATTCAAACTCAATCCAATCTGAAGGCACATTTAACATCTGAAATTGCTACACAAAGAACATACGTACATACATATCTAAATTATAGATGACTCCTTGTGAGAACTCTAATCATAGTTCATTCTTGGAAATTTGTATATCAACTAAACTTTAATATATAATCAAAGAAACAAAACAGAATAAACAACAAAATAATTGTAGTTGAAGTTAGAACAAATTCAATATTGAAGAAGAAGATTAACCCTGCAAGAATCAATAAAAATCACAAATAAATTGTATCAGAGCAACACGGACGCAGTAGAAAGAAAATAGCCCAGAACTAATCAAGAAAAAGAAAACCTATCAATAATGCAGTAGATAGATTGTAAACCCAAGAAAATCAACAAATCGAGACCTAAAGAGACTGAAAAATAAAAACTGAATGAACAGTTAAACCGAGAACTCAACTGAATTGAAACAATAACAGTATAGCAAATGAATTCAAACACACAAATAATTCGAAATAAGACAGAAATCTCGAGAGAAGCCATTAAAATCTTACATCGCCAGTAAAATCAAATGATATTGAATCAAGAACTCAAATGAAATATGTTCCTGACCACGTGAGAGTCTCTGGCGAGCATGCGCAACAAGAAAATCTCCCGAAGAGTGGTGGGGGGCACGCCTTGTTCGTCTTCATGAAGCCGGGTATTCTTGAGGGCCACAATCTTTCCGGTAGCCTTTTCCCGGGCTCTGTACACTTTACCGTACGTTCCCCCCCCCCCCACTTCAGTTTCTCAAATGCATCCATTGCAGATTTGGGTTTCTCCACTAATCTTTTCCCCTTGTCTTTCTTTCGCTTGCTTGCAAACAAATAGATCAAGGTTACTGGGATCGGAGTAATGTAGCCCTATGGGGATTCCTCGCTCGTCAAGTGACGGAAACATTTTTCGAATTTCAAAATTGTCAGAATATGGAAAAGGGTGCAGCCCGCATTGCGGGGAAATACAGGTTGAGGTCCTTCGGATGATTGGATAGAAACGATTTATAGGAGTAGCAGCATATAAAGCTATTTTGTATTGGGTTAATTACACCTAACGTCCTCAATCTTTCAATTTTTCATAAATTGCATCCACAACCTTTGATTCTACTCTTATAGGTCCCCAATCTTTTAAAAATATTACACTTAACATCCTTTTAAAATATTTATTTTTTTGTATTTTACGATAATACCCCCAATTTTAATGGTAGAAATAGACAAAATTCATCACAGAGACGTTAAGTGTAACACTTTTAAAAGGTTGAAAGGTTGAAGACCAACAGGAGTATAATCAAAGGTTAGGAACGTACTCTATGAAAAATTGAAAGGCTAGGAATGTTAAGTGTAACTATCCCTTTTGTATTTCATCTTCCCAAATTATAAGTCACATGGATCCGTACGAGAATAATTTTTTGACAATTGATATGTGAAAAGTGATTTTTTTTTTTTTTAAATGTGTAGTTAGAAAGTAAGGAAAAATTACGAATTTACATATAAAATTATTTTAATGAGTGAACATATAGCTAAAAATGAGTTTAAGTGATAATTAATTTTAAGAAAAACATTTCTATACAGGGCTTTGAATCTTGTTCCTACTTAATGTACTGATTTTGATCTCCTGCTAAAGTATGACAGGAGAACCAGACTACTTAGTATACATGGTTATCAATGAAATATGATAAGCAAATAAAAGGGAATTATAGAAAAGGGTTTTCCTTTTTGTGAACATAGAAATATGTTTATATTTGTGGAACGGAGAGAAAGGGACACAGAATAAATAGTTAACGTGAATGTTATGAGGAAAGCCGAATGGGCAAAGACAATCCCAAACTGAGGCCATTTTGGATAACGAAATATATCAAACTACCTTATATTGTCACAACTCACATCTGTAAATCACCATGCAATTGACCAATGTTCGACTTTAACAAATTCTTACACCTTCCTTCGTTGTCAATTTGCTTCCTGTCAACTTATAAATAGTGTCAGATTTCAGTCAGTTAATTAATTTATGTCAAATTTCAGTTAGTTAATCAATTAATTTATAGTACAAAAATAACTAAAAACAATGTAACAAATTTAATTGAATAGCACTATTCAAAATGGTTCGTAGGAAAGATGTAACATACGACAATATGGAAAACTGCAGTTGCTTTGCACACACCGGACATCAAGACTAAAATAAATAGGTTGATGAATGGACACAAAACACTTGTCTCAAATTATTATAAAAAATTCTGATTGGTTAGATGTCAGATATTCACAGCTTTGCTTTTCGTTGGGTGTTGTCGATGTTAAACCTCAGAGAGGAAAGGAGCCCTTACACTTCGTAGCTTGACAAAGCTCCAAAAGGGACTAATCCAGGCTCGTTTCAGCTCAAGAAAGGAATTTTTTTCTTACTATGATGAAAGTGGATGGTTAAGCTGGGACTCTTATTCTATTCCTCATTTCTATTTGTCATATAGGAGTCTCAGGCCTTTACATATTGATATACAGTGTATTTGGCAAGTAGTTTACAGGCCTGTTTGCTTTATAACCTGCTTGCCAAACGCTAAACACACTGAAAATAGTCACTTCTACCACTACAAGTTTGATAATCCAAGATTTTAGTAAAGGAACACGGAAACTATGACACGTGAAATTGCAATCCACACTTCATTTCGAGTCACTCAGAAAATTGGGAAGAAGGGAAAAAACAAGCGAACTGATAGGATGATACTGATTTAAGAAAAATTAACAGCAATCCAATGAGAAGCCACACAATAATGACATAAAACTTACCACAGGTTTGCGTAGTATTCTGATCCCACGAGGAAGAGTAAAAAAGTCTCTTACCTTTCTCAATCTGGAGAGTAAAGAAAGAGAGAGTTAACAGAAGCAACATGATTTCAATTTTCTGTTAACGTCATAATAAAAATAATAAATGCCTATAAATTGGATACCTGAACTGGATCAACGAATTTTGGAGGGATGAGGAGCCTCAAAACAGAATGAGTTTCTCAGCTCAACCTAGAGGAAACTGGGAAATGATTATTATAAATGACCAAATTATTATCTTCAAGTAAACTGATAAGTGAAGCTTCTGAGTGGGAAAGGAATGAGTGGAAAAACAGAGTTTTGCGCTACTAGCTTCCCTTTTCCAGGGGCAGGAGGGGTTATTTTGTTCTCAGTTCTCTTATTTCCCAGAGGGGCAAGGAAGAATTCGAGAAAGCAAAGAAAATTACCTCCAATGCGCTTTCCATGAGCTATGCTAAAATTCCAGATAGCATAACACCAAATCATTCATCTGAACCCGGAGAATCTGGCCAGAATATTATGGCTACTAACACCACCATTCACCAATAATTGCCACAGAAGCATTCACCATCCCTGAAATGGTGGAACCTCTTTCCATCTCTCACGATAATCTCTCTAGCCTCTGCTTTAGATATGAACGTGAATGCATTATGGCAATCCCCACAGATTCGAAGGTTCTTGAAGACTCTAATTGTGGCTCCACGCGGAAGTTTCAGGAGTCCAAAAACAACTGCAAGCTTCTCACTATGGGTAGACAATGAGTATTCTTTTTGCTCAGATTCGATATCATGCAACACATACTTTGTGTCTGGAACATATCCCAATTTCCTGAGCCTTGGTACTAATTCTTTGAGAAAATTGTAGATTGCCTGCACCTCAGGATGCACAGTATTATCAACCAAAAATACGTGGAATTTGTTTTCAACATCAATCCAACTACAACCAGGCTCTTTCTTAACCCCTCGATCGTCATAAGTTTTCATACCCTGGCTACGTCATTCCACTGACATGCAGTGGCAAACATATTGGCTAAGAGAATATAAGTTCCATCATGTTGTGGAATACATTCAAAGAGCTGTTCTGTAGCGTGCTGATTCTTGACATATTGACATGTTGATTCTTGATGCGTACAATGTGGATTAGCTACAAGCTTACAATTTTCATTATTTAGAGCAACATTATGACATATTTGATCATGCAATTCAGGAAAGTGACCAGTAAAATATTTTAATTTAAAATTTCACTTGTGAGAAAAAAATAACTTACAGTTAGTTACTTACCAGTAAAAGATCACTTATGAGTAAATTTACATATAACAGAATAAGTAAGAATAATTACTTATATAAATAAATATGTTGTAATAATTTTATTATTCTTATTTTTTTTATCTTTCAATACTTGTGTACTGTTCACACATGGTGTGAGTAAATGAAGCATCAAAGGCTGTTTTCTATCCCTCTTAATTTTATGCCCCCTAATCCTGTACAGAGCACCAAATCCACCCTCTTAGTTCTTTGGAAATGTCATAACATTCTAGCTGTGGCTACAAGTAGTTGTCACTTCTTTGTAAGATTCTATTTGTTCTTGTCTTCTTGGATTTCTAGCGAAATGAGAAATATGAGTTAAAAATAAAAAATAAATGAATCGAATCCACTTAGCACATCTGTACAAAACGTCCATTTCACTCTTCTTGTCTCATGGTGGTCATGTATTTGACATCAAGACTTCAGAACATTTCAGAAATAGGATTGAAAAGACTTTTAGCCTGTTAATAGCCGAACTCTGTTGATGACTGAATTTACATGAGGTTGCATTCCGGTCCCTAAACTCATTTGTTAGAACTCAAGTTTGTATTTGGTTCCATTTGCATTATTCCGTTTGCCACCAGCATTTTACCATAGCGGGAAACTTCACATGGCAGCATATGAAAAAAGTTGAGGCAGGCGGATGTTTACCTCGACCGGTGCTTGAATTGGTCAAATTTTTATCAGTTAGCAGATTGGTTCCTGTTAGTGAGTCTGGTAAAGAGAATAAATGGAAAAAGTGAAAAATGAAGTGACTGTCTTTAAATGAAATTAGGTTAGCAATCTAAGCAGGATGTCTTTTTATGCTCAGTTCAATACTGTTTTTAACCCACTTTTGAAACAAAAGGCACAACTTATTGTTTTTTCTTGCACCATATATCCATTCAGAAAGGGCAAGCATGGCATATAAAATATTAGATCCTATCTGTTGCGTGATCTTACAGTCTTACTTGTCGTTGTATCACTAAATTTCTTTTTTTGGGATAGATAAAATGGTGTACTTCTGTTTTCAAGACAAAATGCCATTTATAACATATTCGTTCTGATATTAGTTCAAGTTTCTATACAGAGTTGAGTTTTACATGTGCAGGTTGGTCCAGAATAGGCTAGATACTGTGGTATTGAGGCTTTGGAGCCATTGGGAATTTATTTGCCAGGTGACATTAATTATCCTGGAGGTGCCCTCTTTGATCCGTTAAATCTCTCTAAAGACCCTTCGGCCTTTGAGGAACTGAAGGTGAAAGAGATTAAAAATGGGCGCCTAGCAATGGTTGCATGGTTAGGCTTCTATATTCAAGCTGCTTTGACCGGTAAAGGCCCTGTACAGAACCTTCTCGACCACATCTCAGACCCGGTCCACAATAACATTTTTTCAGTACTGAAATCTCTTTGAGGTTGTGAATTTGTATACTCTGCATGGTTTGAAAATGACTGCTCTACACACACAAATACACAGTTGGATCTGCATTTCATTTCATAGGTTATATTAGTACTTCAGGATTTTTTTTACAGGTTGACACTAGGATTTGTATCCATCATGTTTTTCTGTAGTTTCAAGAAAGAAAGACCTTTACATTGATGGGTTTTTTACACTTAACGTCCTCAACCTTTCACTTTTTTACAGATTACGTCCCTAACCTTTATTTTTCCTTCTGTATGTCCCCAGCCTTTAAAGAAATCCCCTATTTCGTCTCTGATGATAGAAACTGTCAGATTCCACCGTTAAAGTCCGGGGCATTTTCAGTAATATACAAAAATTGATGTAAAAAAATTATAAAAAAAAGCAAAAAAACAAAAAAAAAAAAAAGGAACCCCCCCTGGGTGCCATTCCCGGCAACCAATGGTAGCAAGCACAGCTGGGCTGCCGGAAATGGTAGGGGGGTTCTTTTTTGCTTTTTTTTTTTTACATTAAAATATCAATTTTTGTTATTAAAAATGCCCTTGACCTTGACGGTGGAATTTAACGGTTTCCGTCACCAAGGACTAAATAGGGGATTTCTTTAAAAGATGAGGACGTACAGAAAGGAAAAATAAAGGTTAGTGACGTAATCCGTAAAAGGTTAAAGGTGGAGGACGCTAGGTGTAAAAAACCCTACATTGATAGAAGAGGAACTCGAAAGAGGTGTTCACTTTTTGCACAACTTTTTTCCCCTTTTTTCTTAGAAATGTTCAAGCACCAAACTAATGCTATAATCGTACCAAGTAGTGATGTGGCATGATATCAACTTATCATCATACCCTTTTTAAATCACATTACCAGCTAGTATTATATCATACCATATATCTAATGTCGTTATAATATCATACTTATGATGTTTGAATATATTCACAATTTGCCCTTCTATGACTATTGCAACGGGTATGGCCCAGCTCGACTTTCGTCGACCTTGACATTACCCGTTGTTGATATGCAAGCTCAACTAAGCTGCTCAGGTCCATGGCACATCAAATCACTGTGAGGTGGCATAATTTGGGTTTTCCACAAACTCTAAAAATAAACGAAACTAATTATCCCAATTATCAGTAGTTGCCAAACGGAGGTATATCTGAAATGCTTTTTTTTTTTTTTTTAAATCACATTCATTGTGATTTTTTTTTTTTGATACAATTGGGGGAACTTCGGGGTGGGTATAGACTTGAATCTAAGATCTTATCCTGGTAAGGGTTGCTCTTTACCACCTGAGCTATTACCCTTAGTCTATTTCTATAATGCTTACATATATAAACTTTCATGATGTGAGACGTCCACCTAATTTCCTAATCAAATCATGTAATGTGATATATATGAGGATATTATTATTTGTTACTGCAATTTTTGGTTACAACCTTAGTTCATGTGTTGGGTCTGTCAGATTTCGACAAGGAACAAACAATATATCTAATATCTATGGTTTGTGTAGTTTAGATTTCTGGAGAAGTAATTTTGAGGCGATGTTTGATGGAAAAGCCTTTTTGTTAGAAGAATATATGTCTGGAAATGAGCTTCGGGACATCAGACAAGTAAATAATTATATTTACATAAATGTGTGTCTAAAAGATAATCATTAACGTGCTTCTAATGTGATTTTAGACAAGTTATTATTATATTAAATAGCGAAAATGCGGTGAGAAAATATTGTTGATATATTGAGAGGAAGGGACAAGAGATTAAATGACTTTTAGCATAACCAAAAGTGTTCTATCAATGTAATAGACTTCGAATGACTTGAGCAGA
This sequence comes from Nyctanthes arbor-tristis, assembly GCA_963692815.1. Lineage (NCBI taxonomy): Eukaryota > Viridiplantae > Streptophyta > Magnoliopsida > Lamiales > Oleaceae > Nyctanthes > Nyctanthes arbor-tristis. Next base: position 23,687 of record CAVNYN010248205.1, read on the forward strand.
AGTGAATAGTAATAACGATAACTCAACAAAATTAAAAACGTGCAAGTAAACAAAACGGTTATAGCTAAGATTTTTTTTCTAAATTCATTGACTTTGCTTGTTAGAATAATACTAAAGTTGAAACTAACTCCAGCAATCCATTTCAACTTAAAATTGAAGGTTTATGGTTTGCTATCCACAAAAATTTCATTAAAACATAGACGTCCGATTTGGACAATATATGATGATAAAAGCTATATATTTATTAATGTGGAAACATCCAACTCCATCGTGTGGCGAATATTTATATATTCTCATAATTAGTATAACACACATGCAAGGCACGGATAGAAAAAAAAGTTTGAAATTTAACTATATAAAAGTTTTTTAATAAATTTACTATAGTTGAAGATATTCTAAAAGTGTAAAAACACAATGTATGTACCAGTAGAGGAAATAACATCAATGATAGTACCAATCTAATATGTTTGCATTGAAAAGACAATTCATACCATATTCATTCAATAATTCACATGATAATCAACGTTTCATATGCAATAATCTTTCTCCTTATGCATATACTTCAATGGAAGATGTTTAACCTCAATATTCAATATATTGGTAGTCGCAAATTCAGCTAATAATCTATAAAATAAATAATGGATATTAATAAATCAAAGCATAGTCATGTGGGAGTAAAATTTGGTTCCATAAACAATAAATTCATACTTTCTCATGATGGAATGATCTTGTGTCAAAGCAGAATTCGTTTAGATAATATGTAAAAAATTCACAGCACGATATGAGTAGAATTATGTCATTTAATAGAGAAATATTATTAAAGTAAACTAAATAATTGAAAAAGCAAGAAAGTTCAATTAATTGCTCTTTCTATCTCAATTATTTGGTCCCATTTTTCGGGATATACTCAAGAAAGTTCAATTAATTGCTCTTTCCATTCCAATTATTTGGTCTCATTTTTCTTTTCGAGATGTACCAAATATATGGTTCATTTCTATGTTAAAATGTTTAATTTGCATTACTTTACAAATCTAACCATATTTAATACTTTAATTATCACTATTAATTCAACAGAAATGTGCCCCTAATAAAAAAAAAGGCCGATGAAATTTCACCATTTAATATCATATATCTGTAACTTTTCAAATATTTTTTGATTTACCAAACTCAAAAAAAGATTAAAAAAATAATAGAGGATATGTAAATCAAGGATTCAAATAAGGAAGGGAAGGGAAGACCGTAATTAACTACATGACAGTCAAGGAAAATGGGACATTTGAAATGTTATTTGCTTGGATTTATACTTAGACAACTTGATGATGGAGACAAAATTAAGAAGAGTCATTTTATTAAATTGAGAGAGTTTGGTATAAAGATAAATTGAATAAATACTAAAATGGAAATTGGAGATATAATTGAGAAAGAGAATAAATAAAGAGAAAGTTAAAAGAGTGTTGGCAAGGGGAAAAAAGGAAAATGACATCATTAGTGACTTCAGCAGTTTAGGCGAGAAAACCGGGTTAGACTTCTTTTGATTTAGATATATATCGATATATATATATATATATATATAGATTTTTGATTTACCAAACTCAAAAAGAGATTAAAAAAATCAATAGAGAATATGTAAATCAACGATTCAAAGGAGGAATGGAATGGAAGACCGTAATTAATTACATGTCAGTCAAGGAAAATGAGACATTTGAAATGTTATTTGCTCGGATTTATACTTGGACAACTTGATGACGGAGACAAAGAAAATTTATTTTGTTAAATTGAGAGAATTTGATATAAAGATAAATTGAATAAACACTAAGATGGATATTGGAGATATAATTGAGAAAGAAAATAAATGAAGAGAAAGTTAAAAGAGTGTTGGCAAGGGGAACAAAAGGAAAATGACATCATTAGTGACATCAGCAGTTTAGGCGGGAAAACCGGGTTAGACTTCTTTTGATTTAGATATATATAGATACTGTCTTTGAACATGTAATCATAATTAATATGACACAAAAATTTTAATCCAGCATGATCTCAATGATTATTTACTTAACCACCAGACATGACACCACCAATCGCGTATATAAACACACCAATTATTCTTAATAACGAGAATTATGTACATTTATATATGTAAAAGTGTTTTGTTTTAGCGTCAATTGTCTAACGCCATTAAAGCAAATGCCTTAGAAACCACTTGTGGTTTCTTCCATGTCTACGCGCACTTCAACGTCTGTTTGGTACATGATAATAACTAGATTTATGAATTAGTATGCTAGAGAGCCAATTAGATCAGGATTGTTACTAATAATAATTGGGTAATTTACACAGTGTCCGCAACCTTTCAAGTATTAATAGATTACATTCTTAATCTTTATTTTTCCTTGGTTAGCTCCCCAACCTTTTAAGATTATTACATCTAAGTCTTGACGACGGAAACCGTCTATTTTAGCCGTTAACTTCGGAGTATATTGATAAAATATAAAAAACTAAATATTTTAATATTTTTCTTTCAAAAATTTCAATTTTTTTTTAAAAAGAGAGAACCCCCCCCTCAAAAAAAAGAAGCTGCCATAAATGGCAGCCAAAAGGGGGGAGACTCCTCCCCTTTTGGCTGCTATTTTCGGCAGCCAACCCTCTTCTCTTTTAGCTGCCGGAAATGACAGCCCTTTGATGCTATTTTCGGCAGCCAAATAATGGAAGTAAAGGGCTGTCATTTCCGACAGCTTCTTTAGGTGGCCTTTTTTTAAAAAGAAAATTGAAAAAAAATATTTTTTTGAAAGAAAAATATTAAAACATTTAGTTTTTTATATTTTATCAATATACTCCCAAGTTAACGACTAAAATAGGCGGTTTCTGTCATTAGGACCTTAGGTGTAACAATCTTAAAAGGTTGGGGACTCAACCAAAGAGAAATAAAAGTTATAGAAGCAATCTATTAATACTCAAAAGGTTAGATACACTAAATGTAAATTACCCTTTATTAAAATTTATGGGTTTGATCAAAAGAAAGTGAAAGTCAAAAACGAGTACCAATTTTGGATATGGTAATATATAGTATATGGTGTGCTAAGAAAATCAGGTAACAGACCATTGAATTTGTGTCTCGTTAGAAAACAGGAATTTTGTCTGTTAAAAGTTTTGACGGTTGACTTTCCGACCGATGTCTGATTACGCGGCGTTCTTTTCCGGATTTGAGGAACAACCATATTTTTTTAAAATAGTTTTTGATATATTCTCCACGTGGACAAAACATTTTTTTCTACATTGTTAGGATTAACCATTTCCAGACAAAAATAAGAATCTCTGAGTGGAAAAGGTGGCATTAGCACCCTCTACAAATTTTGGTTATATAATATATATATATTATATTTCTTTATTTTGTTAATTTTTCTGAAAATCTTTATTTTGTTAAGTAAAGATAGAAGTATTTGTCACTTGGCAGAGTGCCAAAGTATTTATCTACTTGCAATCAAAATGAATTTGTTGAAAAAGATTTTTACTCACTCTATTTCAAATATTTAGTTTAATTTACTTTTTCATACAAATTAGCAGCGCTGCTTGTTAATACCTTATGCTCTTAAAAATACTTTTTACTTGTTTGTTTTTGTTTGTGTGGAAGTGGAACTTCCATTCTCAATACTTCTAAAGTGCTTTTATGGCTAGTCTGTTCTAACGCTAGATGATTGATGACATAAGGTGTCAACCACTGATATAGATGTCGACTCTACAGACTCGACAATGACTTATCAGTAGTATATTTCATTAACATTATAAAGTACTAACGGCTTCCGCTAAATCATTTCTGCTTTTAGGAATACATCCGACACGTCAAAAGTCGAACTTTCAACCCAGCTTGGTCTCCAAGCAACAATTTTTGTTTTGTTTGTGGTTGTAGTTCTTGGAACGTGACATAATCCATCGCGTGTTCCATTTCGTTATGCCATCGCTGATTCCGCCCCACTTCCCCACATTCTCGCACTACGACCCTCTTCCGTCTGCGGGCCCCGCCGCCGCCCCTCCTACCACCGTCTTTTTATACCACTTGACCGCCTCATTTTTCGCCACTCCAATCCCATCACCCCCAACGATTCTTCCTCTCCCAAATTCCCCCAGAAATTCAACTACGCGAAAATGGGTGCCTGTTGGTCTTCCAAATCACTTGATTACCAAAACCCATCTGCAAACGTCGTGCTTTTGAACGGAGACTTGCGTCAGTTTTCGGTTCCGAGTACGGTTTCTCAGGTTCTCTTCCAATTGGGAAGTTCGTCGGCGGATTCTTTCATCTGCAGTTCCGATTGCTTGTACTTTGACGATTATATACCGGCTTTGGATCCGGAAGATTTGCTTGAGGAATCCCAGATCTATTTCGTGCTCCCGAAAACTAGGCTTCAGTATCGGCTCAGCGCGTCGGATATGGCTGCTCTAGCCGTGAAAGCCAGTGTCGCTCTTGATAAAATTAATGCCGCCTCCGGCTACACCCAACGGCGGAAGAGGAAGACTCGAATTTCGCCTGTGATGGTACTCGATCAAGATCAAGATCAGCGTCAAGAACCAATTCGAAAAAAGAGTTTTGTTAACAGTAATAATTCTACAATGAAACCCTCTGCGTCGGCCCGGTTGGGCGTTTCCCGATCGGGCTCTGTGAGGAAATTACAGAGGTACTCTTCCCGGCGGGCTAAAATGGCGGCCCGATCCTTCAGAATTAAACTTAGCACCATTTATGAAGGATCTGTGATCGGTGCTGCTGCAGTTTAGAGGATTCTTCTAATTATTATTTTTTCATATCTTAGCTTGAGAAAAAAGCGAAAATAGCTATTAAGGGAAGCCATTAGTGCAAACTATTTTTCTTTGGATTCCTTTGAAGAAGAAGAAGAAGAAGAAGCAGCAGCAGCAGCTCTATATGTAAAAATTTGTGTTCAGAGTTTGAACTTCCATTTTGATATTAGAGATCAGAATACCGTTCATGTAAATTAAACCCTAATGGGAATTGGGTGTTTCCATGATCGCGGTTTCTTTATTTTTCTTGTTGAAACTATTCATTGTGGTACTTTCTTCATATTTTGTGAACCTTGCGTGTATCTTCGTCTCAACGGGTCAGAGTACCATATTTAATTTAGAGCGGGTTTAATTGGAAATATTTTTCATGGAAAATATCAAATTCTTGAAGGTTTTTTTATCTCTATGCGTTTAATTGACAAATGAAAATAAAATTTCATCTCCCTGATCAACAAATGAAAATGAAATTGATCAAATTCCATAGTTATATGAAGTTTTGATCTAACACCATGACACTATATAGTGTCAAATGACTATATAATGTGTATCAGGACACGCTATATGAGAAATCACAATTATGTGACATGTATGTCTGTATAGTACTATATGGTGTCATACTAATAATTTTATATCATTTCTATAGATCTATGCGTAGTTTTCTTCATTTTCCCTAAAAAGTCAATTATCACTTCATCCTAATTAAAATGTTTTCCATGAAATTTGGAAAATATTTTATTTTTCATCTTTCCGTATCAAACGCATTTTTATTGTAAATTGGGGTACTCAAACACAAGTGTGAACTTTTGAACAGTCGGACTTAATTTACTATCTCAATCTCAAAAAGATATTTTTCTTTTCCTTTTTTATATGTCCCAAATCATATTCTTCTTTTCTTTCTTTTTTTCTGAAAGATTCTTCTTTCTTTTTTAGAGGTGCATTAAAATTTTTTTTTCCTATCATACCCTTGTTTAGATGTGACAAGATGGGCAGGCTACTTCGCCCCACCGAAGCCCGCCCGAAAAAGCCCGGAACCATGGGCGAGCCCGGAACCGGCCGGTCCGTGGTCCGGGCCGCTCCTCTTGGCCCGTCGGACAGACTGGTTCAAGTGCTCTAAGCCCGCGGTTAACTCATTAGGCCCGTGCAAATTTTAATTTAAAATTTTTTTGGCATAAAACCCTCTGCCGTAAAAAGTACAAAAGGCAAATTGCGTTTTGACTTTTCAAAAGGCAATTTGCCTTTTTAAAAGAAAAAGGGCTGCTGCAGGCACCTTGCTGCATGCGCTACTTTTCACTAAAAACTTTTTAACTTTTATTTTTTATTTTTTATTATTTTTGTTGTAGATATTATTATGTTATGATGTTAATAATTACAATATACTATAAGTCTATAACTATAGTGATACAAATTAATAAATAACTATTTGTGTTATGTTTAAATTTTAAAAGTTTAAGTGTTAAAACTATCTAATTGTTGGTTATAGTAAATAATATTTGAATTTTAAGGTTTTTTATTTAATAGAATATTTAAAGCTTATTAAAAATTTTAATTTTATCTTATTATATGTTTACTTTTTAGTTAAAATTAAAAAATTTAAAAAACTAGTGATATTTTTAAAAAAGTGACAAATTTTCTATTGAAGTATTTTAATTATAATGTATTTATTTTAAAATTTAAATGTAAAATATGATAAAAAAAGAGACGCACACATGAGTTGGGTCAACCCTTGGCCCACATGGGTTACACGGGTGGGCCGGGCCGGCCACACACTAAAAAATCCAGGCCAATCCGGCCCGGACCGAGAAGCCTGGATTTGCGGGCTTTTTTGTATAGCGGGCCGTATAGAGCCGCAAGGGTAGCGGGCTGGCCCGGCCCAGCTCGCCCGTTTTGACACATCTACCCTTGTTTAATGTTTTTGGAATTAACAACACTAATAATATATGACCAACTTAGTTATATGTGAAATAATTAATTTTTCATGAGTAAATAAGATTATTATTATAGTAATTATGTGAGTTAATTTTACTTTTCTAAATTAATCACTTTTTCTTAATCTGTGTGAAATTTAAAAGGAAAATATCTTTGTGTGACGGGGAGTATTAAAATTGGGGTTTTCAAATGAATTCTTGATTCGTCTTGTATTTTTATCTGTACGGAGATTGCTGTCATTATGGATTAATTTTAGTCTTGTATTTTTATCTATCCGTACACGACGCTCTTCCGATCTATTTATCATTATCATGTACTAATAATTTCAAAGGGTTGCATAATGTAGTGTGAAAGTAATAGATGATCGTATGACCCCTTCAAGGAGAGTTGCGCTTCTATCCGTGATCCATCTAATGTTTTCAAACTTCATGCTCTAGAAGATTGATATGATAAAAATGAGACTTGACTTTTTGATGTTTTGGACATTTGAAGCACCAC
>CAVNYN010248206.1:8709-21479 GCA_963692815.1 Nyctanthes arbor-tristis
CTTTCTTTTTTTTTTTTTTTTTCTTTTGGGGCGGGGGGGGGGTGGGGGTGTTTGCTTACATTGCAGCAAAAATCAGATGCATGGAAAATGAAATGCTAACACCTCTAAAGCATAATGCATACCTACAGTTGCAAGAGAAATTACGTGCCCAACTATAATGAAATCACATAAACTTTTCATCGCAAGAAATAATCTAACCAACTGCATGCAGAGAAGACCAATTCAAAGATAGTATAAAAAGTGCACGACATATTAACTTGCTTTCAGACTCCAATGTAGGCTTATAAAATCTCGTTGCCAAAATTCGTAGTATGTCAAAATCACCTCTCCCTACACAATTCAACCCGAACCAAAATAATAAGTAAAAATAACTAAGTGAATTAGTAAATAAGTGAAAACGTTAATTTATTCCTCAAAGACCACATTCCTGGTTAGTTCCACAAAAGAAATACTTACTGAACAAACCTGTAGCTAGTATAATATATGTCAAATCATTTTATACATGCAACTCGGTAATGTAACAAAATCAAAGAAATTGCGACTACCTTATGGATGTTGGACATAAGAGGCTCCCTTGCTTGGTGATCTTCCCAACACGGATAGAAACAAGAGGTGCGCACAAACATCTAGCAAGTATACCCACTTCTGATGGCTTGAAGTGCTATTCATTATCAAGGTAGGTACATATATCAGTTAAGTTCGTGAAAGGAAAACAGACAGTTTTAAGTACAAAGTTTCTCAATATTTCGTGAAATACAAAATTAGAATGCCTGTTAAAATTATTTCGTATCAAATATCCTTGCCCACGGCCTACCAACTTAGATATAACATAACAGATAGATTTCAGAAATTATTTACCGAGCTTCAATCCTTTCATCCTACAAAGTATATAACACGATAAGAAAACGGGATTTAGGAACCCATGAATCACAATATTCCCTACAAGAAGTCAGTTTTCGCTAGGAAATAGAATCAGAAAAAACTATGTCCGTATTGACCTAGATATATTACCAATCCAATTTCAAATTTGATATTCTAGGGATCGAGACACAATAATAGAACGGCCAGCGCATAAAAAGCCACGTGTTTTCATTCGATTATTTGTACCTGACTAAGGTGCGCCATCAAACGATCCTCAGCTGCACCGGTGGAAAGATTAAGCTTCAACAAAGGCTTCAATCTTTCATCAGTACGACAGGCGCCCATCACCTGCATATCAAGAGCCTGAAGCCACTTCAAAAATCCGTCCCCCCGCCTGTTCTGTTGAAGCAGCAGATCCCCGTCACCATCCTCCACAAGAATATCCCTCAACCTCAGCGTAATTGAAGGATTCTGAGCAGGTGAGGCCTCTACACCGCTCATCGAATAGTCGAATGAATCCTCGCAGTTGGTATCTTGATCCACACGGTTTGCATCTTCGATCGGGCGATTGTTTCCTGATTCTTCTTTACCCGAACCAACCATTTTTAGATCTCAAGTTCTGAATTGACGTAACTTGAGATATAAACAACAAGATTAAACAAACACAACACAGAATTTATTTTCTGTAAAAAATTTTACCAAACCCGTGTAAATTCTATTCACCAACTATTCACGAACGGAAATCAATAACGAAATCCTCAGATCAGATCAATTAATTACTAAAAAAATGAAACCGCGCAAGAAAAGAAAAACTCCCCAGGGTCCAAAAATAAGTATAACGGGAGCCAGCGGTTGTATTTATAGACCAAAAGTTTCTGGGTTTCTACGGACTTGAAAAATAATAGACAAAAAAGGTTCATTATAGTTTTGAATTCCGGCAAATATGTGAAAGCCAAGGTACTTGCGGCCCCACTGAGAGCCCGTGCCTCATTGGACCAACAGCCGGTTTGCGTGGATTGCCACGTCATCATACAGTGGATCCAATTATTTTTTGGGTTAATTTTCCAAAAGGTCTCAACCTTTGAGTTAAGAATTAACTGGGTTCTTAACTTTTTTTCACTCTCCAGTGTCCCCATCATCTCATAAATTCGCACAAGAAGTCTTTTTTGCTACTATTCAGTCAATTTTTCAAAAAAATGACCATTATTATAACATCTCACAAAATTTTAAAAACAGATTAAACAAAGTGGTTGAAAGATCATTTCTCAAATGATGCCTAAAATAAAAGTGTGATTATTGACTAGTATGACTTGAAACATATCAACCTAATTATAAGATCATACTAAATAGGAGGACTTCATGAGTAATAAATAATCATAAAGTCAATGGGTTGGTGAAGGTAGATCATGAACCTCATACTCTGTGTAACCCTGTATGGTCCAGCTGTTAAAAACAAGAACATCAGTAACCTAGTTGCTCTCGTGGAAAATGTGCAACATTCTGTCTCTCTCAAAGTGCAGTAGCTGCTGTCAACTATTTCATAAGGTTAAATGATCATATCTCAAATAATGTCTAAAATAAAAGTTTGATTATTGACTAGCATGACTTGAAACATAATAATCAAATTATAAATCATACTAAATAGGAAGATTTCATGAGTAATAAATAATTAAGAAACCCTAAAAAGGCCACTTATTCATTTTAGCAAAAAATCATATGAGTAATTAGAGGGACACTTGTCCTAATTAGTGTTGGCAAATCTCTTAAGAGTACACTGGCACTCATTCCGATTAGCTGCTCTCTAAATTATATAAAGACACTTGCCTATTTATCTTGCTTCTTCATTTAAAATATAAGGGAAATTCATCCATAAATATTAAAAGGAGGAAAACCACCCTCGGAATCCACTAAACACTTAGTTTTTCAATTGAAAAAAATTGATTCCATATATAGGAAGAATCCAACTTAAAGCACAACTTTAATTGAGGAATGTTAAGGTTTTGAGGGGTACATTTCAAGTTAGGACAATTCAAGAAACCTTTGAAAAGATCAAGCTAAAGAGGTGAGTAGCTAATGTTTTGATTTCCTTTTTAGCATTCATGAAGTTTTCATAAGACGAACATGGATTTTGATTGAGATTTTCATAAAATGAATATGGATTTTGATTGAAATTCTCATAAGATGAATATGGATTTGAATGCATTGTTATTATATAAAGAAAAAATTGATTTATTGCATTTGGATCACTAGCTAATGGTTTACCCTTCTTGTCTTTGCTTTACTTTGTTTTATTCTATACTAGGAGCCATATAATAATACTGAGACGGGTGATGATTAGTATGTTGTATTGCTTTACATTTGTCTTACACTTTTTTTGAAATTCCGGTAGAGGTCAACAAGGATTTAAATGTAGATCCACTTGAATATACATGGTTATGGTTGAATCAATATTGAACAATATGAATCTTATGCGTTATGGATAGTAGTTTAATTAGTGATAGGGCCCCTCTTGTGCATCGAAAAGTTTTGTGCATTCCATGATTTTCTTGAATTTGTGGTTAAACGAAATCTTTTAAATGAAGGTGAATGAAAGGGTTTTGTTACTCACTGAGTACTTTGTACTCACGTCATTTTCTACAATTTTGTCGATGATTGAAAGCATGATATTTGAGAAGCAAACTATGAGTTGGGGCATGTCCGCGAACAGGAGTAGAGATTTGTATATAGTGGGAACTTATCTTTGGAGCTACTATAAGAATACACATTGGTTATAAATACTTCTAGGACCAATTTATGAGCTTAATACCTTTTGTGTCAATAAGTATGCTTACCTATCTATAGATGATGGATTTATGTCAGACCAACCAATTTTCTTCTCTTAAAGTAGCATACGAAAGAAAAGAAAAAAAGACTAATTAAAGATGAATATATGGATGCATATTAATTAATATTTACAAACATAGATGAATGAAATACATATACATATATTTGTGTATAGGTATGTATATATTTGTAGCTTAAATTATGTAAGGTCAGTGTGCATATTTCGTAATGATTGAAAGTCTAAGTGTTGATGTAACGGCATCCCAATGGTTTGATTCGCCTAAGTTAATCAATAAAATATACCTGTTACCATAACTTGTGATGTTCTTTACATATTATCTTAAACCTAGTTGTAGTTATGCAAAGCGTTTATGCATGAAAAGCAAATGATGAAATTAGGGCTAGGCACTTTTTGTAAAAACCAACCCAAACTGCTATGGGTTTGCTTGGTTTCCTTCACTCAATGAGTTGGTTTGATTTTTAATGTGTTGGGTTTAATCTATTATTGGTTTGAGTTGGGTTGGGTAGATTGGGTTGAAACCAATTCAACCCATATTTATATCTTATGCCAATGCTCGTTCACCTTCCTTTCGTCTCCCTCTCTGATATTCTGTATATTTTCCTCGATATGATTATCATCTAATACATTCCCTTCCTCCTAGATATGGATTCGTTTGCTCATCACCGTCATGTTGCAATATTATTGGTAATTATGAATCTGTATTTGGGGTTTTTGGTAGATCAATTTTCAATTTCAATTTCGTTGAATCTATTTTCAGAAGGATTTTCAATGCTATGGATTTTTCCATTTTGTCGTGTTTGATTTTTATGGTGGTCGCATTGATAGTGGTTCCAAACGATGGTGTTGGGTTGGGTTGATGGTAGTACTATAGAGTTTGTGTTGGGATGGGTGGCGGGACGATGGTGATAGGATAAGGGTATTATGTGAAGATTGAAGAATGAAAGTATTAATGGCGGGGCAGTGATGGTGGTGCGATGGTGGTGGAATGGTGGCAATGGTGACGTGCTTTCTGTGCCAGTCAAAACAAGAATCTGGACAAATTTCAACCCACATTATTTGACGTGCAATTAACAAAATATAGAAAATAAAGAAAGCATAGTGAAATGGAACCAAAATCGTCACATAGTGACCTATAAAAGACATTTTGTTTTTGTTTAAGTGCGATATCCCTTTCAAATTATTAGATGTATATTCGACTTGTCTCGAACCTTGATATGTTTATTTAAAAATATTCAATCAATCATCATGTCTTTTGTATCAAGAGAGAGAGAGAGACATGATCTCGAGGGGAAAAAATGCAGAGAGTGTGAGAGAGACGAATAGGAGGGAAGAAAGAAATAAATAAAAAGAAAAAGAGCCAAAAAAAAAAGAGAAAAAGAAAAGAAAGAAAACTTAAAAAAAAAAGGAGAGAAAACCCAACCCAAACCGCACAAAACCGACCCAAAGCGGTTTGGTTTGGGTTGGTTTCATCTACTAAGCGGGTTGGTGTGAGTTGCAAAAATATAAAACCAAATGAAAATGGGTTGGGTTGGTTTGATTCCAAATCAACCCAACCCATTGCCCACCCCTAGATGAAATAAGAAACCGATTCTACTTCTTGATATTGGTAATAACAAGAACAATTTGTTCGTTTTGGACATCCCGTCCCACTATTTATGGCAAGAACAAAATTAAAAGAAAGCTTCTGCAAGTGATTCAAGAATATTGGATAATATAACGGTAGCGTGATAGTTATATCATTAACTTTTTAATTTTAAAAATAAAATATTTAAAAATAATAAAAAATATGAAAAAATAAAGAAAAAACCAACCCCCACCCTCCCCGCCCCTCCCCTCCCCTCCCCTCCCATCCCCGAGTTGGCATGTTGCCGTTTCTGGCTGCCAAAACGAGAGGAGGGGGTGAATCTTCCCATTTGCCGCTAGAAAAGGGGGATTTGTCCCCCCAAAATGTTGTCAGAAATGGCGCTCAACCCCTCTTTTTTGCTGCCTGAAATGGCAGCAAACTAGCAGCATTTTTGGAGGAGATGAACCTCCTACATTTTTGTTGCCAGAAAATGTAGCATTTTTGAAAGGTGAATCCCCCATATTTTGTTGCTATTTCTGACAGTAGAAATGCTGCCATTTTGTCCCTCCAAAATGCTGTCAAAAAGAACACTCAACCCCTCTTTTTTACTGCCTGAAATGGCAGCTGTTTGCTGTCATTTCTAGCGGCATTTTTGGAGGAGGTAAACCTCCAACATCTTTATTACTGAAAAGGGGGTATTCATCCCCACATTTTTGCTGCCGGAAACGTTAGCATCACCATATTTTGCTGTTATTTCCAACAGCAGAAATGCAGCATTTGGAGAGGGTAAATCCCCCACATTTGTTGCCGAAAACGGTAAAGGGATTCACCCTCCTATTTTGGTGACCGGAAACGTTGCCGTTTCTGGCAACAATTCTTGGGTGGGTGGGCTTTTTCTTTTTTTTTTTTTCTAAATTTTTTATTATTTTTAAATATTTTATTTTTAAAATTAAAAAATAAGGTTATAATGGCCATTTTATTGAAAAATTGACGGAAAAGGACCTATCGTGTGAATTTAGAAAAAGTTGGAGAGACAGAAGCGTGAAAAAAATTGAAGACTCAACTGATTTTTAACTTAAAGATTGAGACTTTTTATGAAATAAACCCTTATTTTTATTATTTATTTATTTATCATTATTTTTTTTGTCCTGGACCCGTTGGGGTTGCCTTCAGTACACCTCTATCACAAATCAAATTATCATCAATGAAATGAAATTGTCGTAATTGCGGGACCAATGATTAGGACTTGCCATATATTAAAGTTTTCATATAGTAAATTTTTATATATCACTTACATTAGAAATTTTTAAAAACTTCTTAGGGGTTTTGTAACAAAATCACCCACTCCACATAGTGGCGTGCATTCACATGTATTTTATATAAGTCATGTATTTTAAGTACATGTCACATGGGATGGGAGATTTTATAACAAAACTTTCGAGAAGACTCTTACTCATATTTATGTATATTTATACATAATATATATAATATAAAATAAAAAATAATATAATAGTGACTTATAATAAATAAATAATACCCCAACGTGATACTTCTCGGAAATAATGGTGATAAAAGAAGTTGTTTAGCTTTAAAAGCATTTTATAATCTAACAATAATTAACAGATTTTCTAGGTTATTTTAATTTTAATGAAGGTGCATGCTATAGCCTATAAACTATGGTTGGTAAATTGGTGAGTGTTGCATAATTTGAGGCACAAAACCAATTACTGTATACAGCTTTTAGGCAACTGACAAGCAAAGCATAAGTTTTCTTCTTCTCTTTCTTTCTTTTCTTTTTTTTTTTAAGTTGGGGAAGTTTTGTTTTTAAAAACTTATTATTATTTATTAGGTTGTCTGAATTGTTTCCACGAAACCATGAGTTGGGTGGGATCCATTGACACCAAATGTATTCTAGTCGTGGTAGGTCATTACCATGACCCTAACGGCGGCCATAAATAAAAAAGGGAGCACCAAAATGATGAAAATTTTTTTTAGCACCATGTGTCAAATGACATGGCACCATATAGCATATATTGCGTATATTAGAGTGTGTCACATGTATGCTATATGTGTCGTATGGTGTCATATTATATGACGCACATAATATTTTTTTATTTTTCTATTTTTTTATATGATAAAGAAGTATGAAAGAAACAAGGCAACAAATGAGATATATAAGAGGTTCATACATTTTGGAGACCAAAAAAATTTGAGCCACATCAAGCCCCACAGATCAAAGAGGTTATCACGGGCTAATGAAGCCTAGCCCATTTGGTTATAAGGCTAGGCTGAGGCATTAAGACCTAGATCTTGATATCTCAGGTTTGATTTCCCTACATAGGATATTTTTTTACATTTTATTTTTATCGCAGTGTGCATTCTCACTATATGTTTCAGCAAGATAAATATCTATACGCATTTGTACTGTTATAAAACATATTTGTAACTGTACTTTCAAAAAAAGAAAAAAAAGAAAGAAAAAGAAAAGGGAATGTCATGGTTTGTGGCCCTTGTCCCCAAATCCCGCATGTTTAAAAAATTAAAATAAAAATTATATGTCTTTGGAATCTTTTTTAAATAAAACTATTTATAAAGAATATTTCTATTTGGAGAAAAAAACAAAGAGTTAGACAAAATAAACATATGACCTATGTGATTGCATTAATTTAAAAATGTGTTGTTATGTGATATGTTGAAAAATAGAATCCTGACGTGTGTTAGTTTTGTATCTTCTTTTATTCATATAGCATTAAATCATTTATAAATAAACCTAATAATTGTACCTTCATCTTGGCAAATCCTGTCACGCCCCCAATTTCATATGATAGCGGAAGCATTTCAAGTCTAAAATCGAGGGCGAAACCTTACAAATACAATTCAAAAATATTGAGTCGCTTTCGCTGCGCCACTTTGATAATTAAATGTTTTGTGGGCTACCCACAATGAAACCTCAGCCACGCACCGAAGCCTCGATCACAGACATGTATCTTCTCCACATTTGGGACGATTCGGCCACAAAGCTAGTTTTTCAATACCTATAGGATTGTAGAAGATGAGGGTGAGTATAAAGTACTCAGTGAATAGCAACGTGCATTGGCCCACACAATAACAATGCAAGAAAGATTATCAAATAACAAAGATACAAAGGCACAAAGCTCGGGTACATCACTAATTTAGCCTTTATCTATAAGCCATATGATTTAATAACATTTTAATATGGCCAAGATTATATAGCAAAGTCATTGTACCACAAAACAATACAAATACAATTCAAACACGGGTAGACAGCGCCACTAGCGAGGCCCACCAAAGCAATAGTGCACCATAAATAATCAAAGGCCAAAGAAATACAATGGGAGCATGAGGAGCAATTACAATTAAATATTGAATAACAAAGAGAGTTATGGAAGATATGAGATTCAAAGAGAGAGAGAGAGAACTAAGACATGTGTTACTCAAAAGCAATTTAAGGAAAGCATGATTTTCAAAGAGAGAGAGACTCAATACACGTGTTACTCATCTCAAAGGTTACCCAAACATTCTTCGAATAATTCTCACGTAGAAAAGTGTCATTAAGCCTTGAAATTCCTTAATCAAAGCTATTTTTTTTAAGTTACAATCTTTCTATATATGGTAGGGAGCCTCTTTCAAGTGAGAAATAGGTATTTTAGTGGGTTTCTGGGGTTGGTTTCCATCTCACTATGGAGATGGACGAATTTGGGTAGAATGAAGGGGAAGTTGGGGTGTAGGGATGCTTGGAGAAGTTTGAGGACCTTCAAGCCTATATGTAATAGATGAAATTGAGTTGGTTTTAATAAAATTTGAGTTCTGCCAATCACGTTGCGACGGGTGGCGCGACAAGAGCCGTACAAATGTTAAGGTATTTAGTTTATTACTCGAGAAATCCTTATATTTTATGCTACTTTGTAATTAAGTCACTGTACTTTGATTTATGTTGATCAAGCCCCACAATTTTTCTTTGGATGTTATTTAGATAACAATCTTTACAATTAATGTAAATCATTGGCAAAATAATTACCATTTTGCTTAATTTATTGTTAAATTTTACGGGATGTTACAAATCCCATCATACATTAACTATTATTAAGCCACAATTGTGGCTTTTAAACAAAATTTAACTAATCAAATTGGGTCATTATTATCATTATCATAGTTATTCAACCATGTGATCAGTAAGTACCGATGTATATTCCGATGTGAAGTGTTAACAATCATGGATGGAGGTAGCTACACCGAGTCCAACCCAAATAGCACCTCAGCCCAAAACAGCCTTTTATCTATTTCCTTTTTGGGATAATTACACGGGAAATTGTATTTAGACTCCTGAATTGCAAAACTCAGATGCTTTTATCATTTTTGCAGATATGAGAACATTAATGTATTTTTTTATCATTCATACCAAATATTTAGTAAATGGGTTATTATATTATATATTATAGTAATAACTAGTATATTATCTGTGCGTTGCACGGGACCAAATATAGGCTATTTTTCTCTAAAAATGATTTAATCATAAATTGTATATTTTATAACCATAGATTCTATAATGAAATCGGTTCGTAGATGATAAATTAATATAATAAATCAGAATGAATGTACTCGATGAATACGTAAAAAAAGTTTTAATAAATGATACCGAGGTTACAGTTAATAAAGATCTTTATTTACGTTTCAATGTCAAATGTAAATCTAATTCACCTTAAATTTCAAAAGATCGCTTTGAAAACTATATTGGGTGTGGATTTTCTCTCAGTAGGACTGTTAACATAGATCACAATCTTCAGTCCTTTGTGATTTGTAAATCTGGAGAATGCAATATACAATTATTCGTGACTAAACACTGGCTTTTTCAAAAGAAGTCCAACATTGGTAGGTGATTGGCCTTGACTTTTGTTTATAGTCATTGCATACGAAACAATGATGGGAAACTGTCTTCGTCGAAATTTGAAGGGCAACCTTGTGTCAGAGGGTGTCAATGTCATCCTTGGGATCAACATCTTTTGGCAAGCATAAGCACTTGAAAGAATCCTTGCCTCCAATACGTGTTTCCCCAATCTGGTTATTACCAGTCTAGTCCCATTGCACATTCTAAGAGAATGATCTATATTTCTCAATAATATTACCGGCGTTGCAATCTTTAATTTCAACTCATAACTTGGAAAAATTTATGCTGTTTAAGAACTCAGGTATATGTTTACCCTCTAAGAAATCAGCACTGCCTTTATCTTTACAGCACGAGTCAGAGCTTAAATGTGATGTTCCTTCAGCTGCATTCTGTGACAACACGTGATCTTTAATAGATTCAACCACATTTACTATTGATGCTAGGATTGCTCTATGCTTTAGGTAACTTGCATCATTGTTGTGACACAAAAATGCAGGGTAAGTGCTTTTCACAATTGCAGCGATATGATCATATGAATAATGCATAAAGAGGTCATCAAGAACTTCAATAGTGGCATATCCATCATTTTGCTCACCTAGAGTTCTATCACCTATGCTCATAATCCACTCTGAGAACGCTTTCAACTCATCTGACTATTCACTCGACCTGCTATTTTGAAGTCCCATGTTTTTAGTTAACTTTAGAATGTTTCAATCATTTCATAAATACAATGAATTATCCGTGCGTTACACGAGATCAGAAAACTAATTTTTTATAAAATGATCTATTTATCAATTCTAGATAGTTGCATAGATATTGCAAAGTATATTCGAAAACCCAAACCCCCTTGAGACCGGTCATGTTAAGAATGAGCGCAGACAGACGTCCAATCCCCCCCGGAATGCTTGATGGGCCGGGGATGGTTTTTCCTTGCCCTGCCTCGAAACCCGTTTTACTAAATATAAATTATTATTATTTAATTTTAAAAACCACAAGTAATCTGCATTGCCGTGACTCAAGCTTATAAACTTTTATGAGTAGCCTCAAACATTTTTCACTTAAATTCTGCTGGGGCAAATAAAAAAGAAAAGAAAAGAAAAGAAATTTATAAAGTGGGGGCGGGTTACAGAGATCTTCCCCATCCTGCCCTACCTCCGCCCCGATTGCATCCTCATCATGAGTTAATAAAAGTTAAAGAGTTAAATCACACTCTCTTCTAAAAGTTAATTTAACGAATTTGTTGAAGCATATTTTTAGACATTTACTCTATAAAGGAAAGTGTATATTTGAGTTAAAAAGTCTCTTAGAAATGCTCTAAATCTTTGGTGGTACGTAAGAAGTAAAAGGTAATATGTCAAATATATTTTACAACTACATATATCATTTGACTTCTACTACACAGAAATCATTATATATTTTCTAAATCACTTGGGTGATGCACGAAAAATAATTGATTATTAATTTTTAAGTTAATTATAGTTTTTTTCTAAAGATAAACAATTATAATATTAAACAATGAGGGAAAAAAAGAAAAGTTTTTAATAAAGCACATGAGCAGCTATTTAATGAAGTTATTTGATATTCATGAATTCATAGTTAATTTTTTTTTTTTAATAACACAAAGAATCTGAAAATTGGTAAATAAGGATTAGTCAAATTTTTATTATTATTTGCACGTAAAAAATAAATAAAGAAATAAAGACACATTTTTTGCTAAAAGGAAAAAATGCAATGTCATTAGTTTCTAATTAAAATAAGAATTTTTCTAAATTAGCAAAATAAATCATTATATAGTTTCTTAAGCACGAATAATTATAATTTTTAAGAAAATAAAAAAAGACAGAAAGAAAAGTCTGGAAAACAATCAACCGTTAATGTTGCTTGATGAACTTATTTAACGTTTAAGAATTCACTTGTTTTTATTTAAACCACAATTTTAGAAGGGTAACAAAGAAATAATTAATATTCCAACTTATTTTCCCAACTAAAAAATAATTAATAAAATACAACTTGATTTGTGGCACATTTAATTGATATGCTAATTTATTTTTTACACACATCATTAAATGTTATTTTTAGAACTGATTAATTACAATTAAGTGAAATAGAAATTGGTCAGGAACTAATAAATAACGTGCATGTTTATTTAGTTTTCGAAATATAAAATACAACAACAAAAAACTTAACCATGTTTTCATTAGTTTCCAATAAAAAATTTGTAAATACAAAAAAAAAACCATAAATTTTTCTATAGCATAAATAATGCTCCCTCTGTCTCATGAAAAAAATGTCCCATATTATTTTCTACATAATCTTAAAAAGTTCAATTAATATTCTTAAAAAAGTAAAATTTATGAATGTTTTTCAATAGTATACACTTCGTTTAATTGTTATTCAACTTTATTAGTTCTTATTTACTGAAATTAATGCATATTAAACATGAGTATGTAAGAAAATTAAAAAAATTAAATAACTAAAGTGGACAATAATTTGGGACAAAAAAAATAAAACTGGGACCGTTTTTATAGAACAAAGAGTAATGATTCATTGAAAAAATGACATATTATAGAAAAATCAATATATGTAAATATTAA
>CAVNYN010248210.1:0-28092 GCA_963692815.1 Nyctanthes arbor-tristis
TTCAATCTCATCTCATAAAATGGTAATGTTTCATTTAATGTTCCTTAAAACTTATAGATCTCTATTTTGTGTAGGCATTTTTCAATGGCCATTATGTCGTTCCAAAATTTAGAATTAAATTGCAAAATGGAGAATAGTTGAAAAAAGTCTTTGGCCCTGTTTTTATTTATCTTCACTCAAATTTAGGTGGAAAGCCAAGTAAGCTTTGGGCAGCTGCAGAAAGAGACTAAAAAATGGCCATATGATTTTCCAAGTTCTGAAGACTTTCCCCATGCCAATGATCGTGGTACCATTATCAGGTGATTACTAGTGAATGACAATTATCTCAGTCGAAAGCATATGCCTGCAAAATCAACATATGCAGGATTGGCTCTACTAGAAGATGTGGGATCTTGGCAAACGGAAACTGAGGTAATACTTCTATAAATTAAACGTTTCATACAACTTTTTGAAATAATAACATTTGATAGGATTCTGATTTCATAAACTCAGTCATTGTTTTCTTGATATTTTCATCAGGGTTATCAATTTTTGGAACCAAACAGATGAAAATGGGCACTTCATAATAAGAGGCGTTCATGGAGGAACTTATAGTTTGAATTCTTGGGTCCTTGGAGTAATCGGTGATTATAGATACAACTTTGACAGCGTCGTCTTGCCAGGTTTGAATTCCAATTCTTATTGTCTTTTGGTCCTTCAAGTTGAAAACATTTTTTTTTTTTAAATGTATATCAAGAATTGATTATGATTTCTGGTACAAGAAAACAAATTTGACTTGGAGATATTATATATAGTCATCCGAGAAATGGAGCAACCTTGTGGGAAATTGAGATCCATTACTAGCTAGTAACCTACATAGTTTTATGTTTCTGATCCAGTACCTGAGTTTGCTAACGGTTTATCCATCCTCCCCAGTCCCCACAGAAAAGTGAGTTTTCTGGTACACTAGTAACTTTATATATCTTCTTGTACTTATTTAATTGATTTCTAATGACCATTTTTGTTATGTTATTCAGGCGTCGTCAATATGGATTGTGGGATTGATATATAGATTTGTATCCTGGTCAAGATCTCATATATAATGTTGGCACAAGTGACTAAAAAAAAAGATTGGTTTTATGCTCATGTCAATAGATAGTTTTATAAGTACACTTTTTTAATTTTATTGGTCATTTTGTTACTCTATAATTAAGATGATTTTGCAAATTGATTCTAAATTTTAACTTTGTATTTTACAGGAGAACAATTGGAGCAAATAATCTATATATTAATAAAATGAGAGGTGCTGTGGTATAGTTTGACCTCAATTTTCCCGCCCAAAATGCTTCAAGTGGGGGCTTTTTGATCATTTTGATTAGTTTGTGGTAACCAATGCGGTAACTTTGATATTTATCACTTCTACTTTTTGGTTTTTAATTTTTAAATTATCTCATCTTCATAATTCTATCTTATCTTTATAATTATATGTTTAAGTTATCTTATCTTTATATATTTAAATCTTCATTTCATTTCAATGTAAAAACAACAATCAAGAGCAGATTTATTCAAAGGTTTGAGAATTGACTGTAATATCATCATATTACATGGATCTTGACGCACACAAATAAAGTTAATATAATTGATGTTTTTTAGGAATTGAATACTTATATCATACAATAAAAATTAAAATAAAATATAACTATACTTGAAAAAAATAACTATTAATAATTAAGAATTTTAAAAAATTAAATTAAAAAGAAAATAATTACCCCTCTATGTAGTTTTCTCCTTATACGATATCAAGTTTTTAATTTCTTTTAGCACATGTAAGAATCTAATTTCTCAAATATTTATAATAAGTTAAATTATTTTAAATTATTCTTCCCGTGCATCACACGGGTGAAAACTAGATTGGGTTAATTGCTTTAAATTTACTGTACATTATATTTATTGTAAGATGATGCCAATAGAAACGAAAATTTATTTTTACTTATTATTTATCATAATTTATTAAAACTAAATATTGATATTTACGTAGATACTTTGATAAGATGTCTAACAGTGTAACGCACGGGTGAAAATCTAGTTTAAAGAATTATGAAGCAACGACATGGCAAGCTTCATTTGATTTATCAAATGTCTTGATCACACAATCCTACACTCTCTGAATAGCACTATCATCAGCCACCTTTGCCAAAATACAAGTATGGTTTAATATTACTGGTCCCTTTCTATATTTTTCTTATGGGAAAATGGAAGAATTTATGTATCTATTTAACATGGATTTATGTCTTGTTATAGGTTCGAGTCAATAATCCACACAGACAACGCCCTCATATTACTATGTGGTTGATAGGCAGGGATAACGCAATTGCAAGACATGGAAGTCACGGACTCGTTATAGAGCACGAGCATACCTGATTCTGAACTTCTGAATGGAAGAAATACAATCTACTTGAGGCAGGCAAGAGGTAGATATCGTTTCAGTGGATTCAGGTGTGATTACCTTAGACCTGAAAGGCCACGACAAGCTACTCAATAGAGATTTTTGTTACATGCTCTGTATTATTTTTATTTCTATTTCCTTCCTTTTAGTAGGCTCAAACTCCTAATTAATTGTGAAATGAGAAATCGGAATTATAAACAATTTTTTTCTTTGTTTGTTATGTCATTTTTTGTTTTAGAATTACACTTCAACAACATGCAGAAATATATATTGTTCACCATTTATCTTTTTTATTAATCAAAGATTTGTATACAAATATACATTGGGAATATGGTGCCCATCAACGAAAATATTGAATATACAAAAAGGGGATTAAGCTCTTTCTAAAAAGGCTCCATCACTTACAAACTATCCATCTACATGGTTATCGATAGGATATTTCTTAAATAAATAAATAAATAATTACCTCCGTATAGATATTATTTAAAATTAGAATTGTTTAAACTGAAGATAAGATTTAAAAAAAAAAAAAAAGAGTTAAATTCACAAATATTCACTTGTAGCATACCACATTTGAGCCAACTTCACCTTAGTAACCAAAGATTTCAACTTATAATACTCCTAGGTGACCGATAGTTGACCCCTCTGACTGAAAGCACTCAATTCAATACAATCAATCAATGTACTTCTTTCTAGATTTGAAGAACAATATTTACTGTGGCTGTTAGTAAATTCCTCCATAAATAGATTATTCACTGCAATCTAAAATTTACTCTTGAAAGTAAACCAACTTGCTTGTAAATCAAGAAGAGAAACTAACTGTAGACTTCTTGAGGTAAATCATATATAAAATTAATTAAGAAAGATATAGGAAATTTGTAACAAAGGTCCCCAATGTTTACATTCATTTGCACTTTCATCCCCAACCATTAAATATAGACTAGGAGGACCCCAACCTTTTGAAGATTGGGGATGTTCATCAAAATACATATTTTTTCATTAAATCTTTAGGCTCCATTTGGTAACCAATAAACTGTATGCTATTATAATTAATATTAAATTTTAAATTCACATTATATGTGAATACAAAAAAATAACACATCTATAATGAAAAATAAGATGTCGGCATAAAAAAATATATCTCAAATTAAATTTCACATGACTTCTTTGTCACTATGAACACATATTACTTCTATATACTTTCACTTAACGTAAATTTAGAAATTTATTTTTAATTATAATAGGATTTGATTGAATTGGTTGCCAAATGGAATATAAGATTTAATGAAAAAATTATGTATTTGGACAAACCGCATCAATATTTCAAAGATTGGTGGACTCTTGGTCCAATGATGAAAGTGCAAATGATGGGGACCTATGCTGCAAATTACCCAAAAATATATCCCCAGATACTAATCCTAGCGCAGTTCCCATATCAACGTTCCCATAATCAAACCAACATAGATTTTCTTGATTCTATACTTTGCATGCAACTTACTTGGTTAAGACGTTAACTAACTAACCACTTTTGACCATGGTTAATTAAGTTTCATCTCATATTTTTCCTTTTCCGATTGTATATAGTACTTATCCCTCAATTCTTTATAATATATATATACATCTATATATTCTCAGTCATCAACGTATTTCCTTTCAAGTAACCCTTCCCTTCTACTTTCTACGTGGTAGCATTAGGAACTTTGTAATAATGGCCCTATCGTCCATCAAACGTCTGAACATTGAGTTGCCACAACCAATCTCGTTTAGTATCCCACATTACATTCCTGCAGGTCCATTGATCTTGCCTGCGCAAGAAGTCGAACGAGTTTCCGATCTTGAAAAGTTACAGATTCTTGGTTCTGGCAATGGTGGGATGGTATACCGGGTGCGTCACAAGAAATCTCTCAAAGTTTATGCCATGAAAGTTATACGAGTTGGTGTTAGTACTGATCAAGTCGTTCAAGAAATTGAAATCCTTCGTACTTGCACTGATTGTCCGAACATTGTGCGATGTCTTGGAGTTTTCGTGGAGTCATTTGATGATGTTTCGATTCTCATGGAGTACGTGGAAGCCGGTTCTTTGGATGTTCTTGCAAAGACTAGGGTTTATAATTCCTTCTCTGAAGCTATTGTTGCCAATATTGCTTTCCAGTGCTTGAGGGGACTTGATTATCTTCATTCAAGAAAAATTGTTCATCGCGATATAAAACCGTCGAATCTTCTTGTCACGAAGGATATGCAAGTCAAGATTGCCGATTTCGGAGTTAGCAAGATGATCGGAAATTTGGATATGGGGTGTAATGACTTTGTGGGGACGTGCGCGTATATGAGTCCTGAGAAATTTGGCTCGGACGGCGAAGACTATGATGTGTTTGCGGGAGATGTATGGAGTTTAGGGTTGACACTAATGGAGCTCTACATTGGACATTATCCTTACTTGCGAAAGGGGCAAAAGGCCGATAATAACTCGATAATGTGGGAAATATGCTTGGAAGAGCCCCCAAGATTGACCAAGGATGCATCTGAAAGTTTCAAGGATTTTATCGAGCGTTGTTTACAAAAAGATTGGAGGAAGAGGTGGACGGTCGAGCAGTTGTTATCGCACCCATTTGTAGTAGGTCCGCATCGATAGATTATTGGACTTGGAAGCATCGAGTGACCGGGACATAATTGCATTTTTGTTTCCTTTTGGGAGATCGGAAGAGCACACGTCTGAAACAAATTCTTTATCCCATGTTGGTACGCTTGAACTGGGATTAATATTTGATATATTAACGAATTATTAGTCCAATTCGTTTTCGTCTTTGGACTATTGCATATGATGATTTACCATTTGATCGGTTATTCGTTAATGGGACATAGAATTAATTAAATATATGCAATTGAACACTCTTATTCCAGTTCATTCTGTGAAAAATCTAATTTCTGCTTAAACTCAGCTATAGTTAGTTAGTTACTATTTGCTGGCTAATGTGAAGAACAAAAATTGATGAAAAAACAGAAAATCCAAGAGACGTTTAAGAATTGACATTACCATGCGAACTCTATTTCTATTACCAATTCTCCACCAAAATATGCACGACTGAAATAGACGCCGAAAACAGGGAGGCAAAAAAAAAGGAAGAAGAAGCTATGTATAGCATATATTATGGAATGTTATTATAAATATTAATTAATTAGGGTAAATTTCAAAAAAAGTCCCCAACCTCTGACAAAAGTAATAATTTCATCTTTAAGCATTTTCTTCTAGTTTGTAGGTCCTCAACCTTTCAAAAATATGCACAAAAGGTCCTTTCATATTATTTTTGTCAATTTTCATTGTTCACTTTTTTTTTATCAAGACAATTTTATCCTTTATTTAAATTTAAAAAATAAGAACTCAATTTTTAAAAATTCATTTTGATCGCTCTATCATTTTCTCTTTCACACACTTATGCATATTTATCAGTATATTATTCTCCCATCTACCCACTTAAAACAAATTATACATACACATTGCTTATTTGTTAGTATTGTAAGATTAAATTTTACAAGGCATTACCATCTTCTTATAGAAAGTATGCTAGATGATTACACAATTAGATGAATGTTATACAAAGCAATTAAACTTGAAAGAAAATGCTAGACGGTTCTGAAATGATTCTTTGAGGAGTATACAAGTTAATACTTTCTTTTCTTGTTTGTCTTCCCTCCTTCCACATATCCTACTTTATAGTAAATTTTTTGTGCTTATTTCGGGTAGGAAGCACGAGTATTTGTTAGAGCATCTCTAATTAAAAAAATAGGCATGAACTTGGAGTTGTTGTTTCTTTCCTTTTTTTTTTCTCTTTTTATTTTCTATTTTTCCTACACAGTGTCTTATGACAGGAGATTATATGTCGTATTTCAATTTTCACTCTCTTCTTTCCTTTCTTGTTAACTCTTTAACTTTTTCGTTTTTTTTTTTCATTCTTTCTCCACAATGTTTTTGGCACCATGTTGAAAGTGTTATGTACAACGTAGATAAAAATAGAAAATGAAAGAGAGAAAAATGTAAAAAGAATAGTAAGAAGAAAGAGAAAATTGAAGTATATCATTTTCCATGTTATCTCTATCTCGTTGTATACATTTTTGCTTTAGAGATAGTCTACTAATGCGTAATTTGTTTATTCTAGTCATCAGATGACTACCAATCTTTTGAAACCATTGCTAATTAATATCTATGAATTTATCGTGGAGATATTTGATTGTATCCCAATGTGTAAAAAACTTAAATTTTGAATTTGATCCAACCTCTTTTTTTTTTTGGTTGGAGGTGGGGTGGGGGGGAACTTCTTTTGATCTAATTTGGCCAATTTATGAACTAATCATTATTTCATGAAAACGTGAACATCATTAATAATTATTTTAATATTTGTATCCTTGAAAATCTACCCATTTCCCTTTAAAAAAAAAAAAAAAGAAATGAAAATTTACCCATCTCTTGCATAGTGCGGGTGCCCATGTAGAAATTAGAAGCCGAAAGCCAACTACGTCATCGGTTCGTCTATGGTGTCTAAAGAGGGTATGTGGCGGCCCCTTATTGAATATGTTTAAGGCCCCGCCCGCAACACATCCAACAGAGAGCTGCCACATGCTCCCTTCATCTCGCTGCGTCATGCAGAGTCTAGCTCTCAATGTAGGAAACTGGACCCGATCCAACAGTAGAGATTCCCCCAAGCCCATTTTTTCCCTTATAAAGCCGCCTTCAACACATTTTCTCATAATTCCTATTTTTCCCTTCAAGAAATTCATTCATCGTTTAAAACCTCTTTATTTACAGAAGAAGAATGTCGTCGGCGGAAGCTCCCGTCGGAGGTGGTGGAAACGACCGCGGCGGAAAACAGTATTACTGTCATCAATGCGAGCGAACCGTTACAATCACTCCCCCACCTTCGCCAAACGACGAACTTGCTTGCCCCAATTGCAACGGCGGCTTCCTTGAAGAATCGGACACTGTACCCTCTTCAAACCCTACAAACCCTAACGATAACCCCTACCAATTCTCCCCTGAAGGTTTCCCCTCTGCAGCCTTTGGCGGGTTCCCGGTGATTTTCTCATCCTCCACCGGCACACCGAGAGACGGCCCCTTTACTATCCGCGGTGGTGGACTCAACGATCTTTCATCTTTGTTTGGAGGCTCCCAGTCCCCCGATGAGTTCAATCCCTTTGCGTTTCTGAACCAGTATGTTAATAATCTCCAGGCTCGGGGTGCAAATATTCAGCTTGTTTTTGAGGGGCCTGGTGGCGGAGGAGCTGGGCGTGGTGCTGATTTTCGGCTTCCTGGGAATCTAGGCGACTATTTTCTTGGGCCGGGGTTGGAACAATTGATTCAGCAACTTGCAGAGAACGATCCTAACCGTTACGGAACCCCGCCTGCATCAAAGTCTGCGGTGGAGGGGTTGCCTGATATAAAGATCAGCGAGGAGCTATTGGCTTCAGACTCATCACAGTGTGCTGTGTGCAAAGACAGCTTTGAGTTAAACGAGGAAGCAAAGCCGATGCCTTGTAAACATATCTACCATAAAGACTGCATATTGCCTTGGCTTGAGTTGCATAATTCTTGTCCAGTTTGTAGATATGAGCTGCCAACTGATGATCCCGACTACGAGAATCGAAGAAATGGACAAGCCAATAATAATAGCAGGAACGGTAGTAATACTATTAGTTTAGCTATGTCTCCGGGTGGTGGCGGTCAGGAGACTGGCACTAACAATAATGCTCAAACGCCAAGAACAATGGAGAGGAGGTTTAGGATATCGCTGCCATGGATTTTCGGAGGGCTTGGTTCACCCGCTGAGACAAGCAATAGTGGAGGTGAAGCTGGGAGTAACCAAGGAGGGAATAGTGGCAACAATGGCAACAATGGAGCATCAGATACAGGTTCTGGGGGCGGGCAGGCAAGAGAGGAGGACCTAGACTAAAATGTATGTTACTCTTATATATTTACTTTTTGCTTCTGTGTTGAAGTGATTTGATTTTCTTGTATGTTGCTATCTTGAATTATGATGCAACATGTTTGTATTGTAAGAGGGATTAAGTATAAAATTTGAATATCATATATGTAATCTTGCTTCATGAAAAATATACAGTTGGGGAGCAGTTCCTTACTTCCTCTGCCTTCATCATTATAAAGGCATCAGATATTTGTGCTATGCGCACACACCAAAATTTTTTATCTTAAGAATGGTTCAGAATATACAAAGAAATGCACAACTTAGCTTCATTTAGCTTTCATTTTGTTTGATTAAAATACATCTCTCAATCAGTACTGTTGCAAAGCCAATCCCTAATCTGCTACCTGTCTCATTACTCTGATATAAGAGCAGGAACATTTTTGCATTAGTAATTTCTTGCCTCTTTTTCCTTGTGCTGTATAACTTTCAGCAGGCTCAAAATATATTTTTTGTTACTTGAGGTTTGCTAATTGTGTTGAAGTCTGCTGAAATAACCTCTTGGCGTGAATTTTATGTATACATGAGGCGTAACTCATTAGCCATGACAGAGTCAAGAAATTGATTGCAAATAATCATCATCGAGGAAGTCCCATTTTATTTATTTATTTATTTTTTCTCTCTCTTTTGATAGTTGCCTTCATCTGATATGAACTGCATGTTCAAGTCAATTTAGTCCTCTTGTCAATTTGCATTTATCTAACCGATTATTGAAGCTTCACATTAATGTCACAAAGCTAAATTGCAGCAGTATTTAACATTTTAACTAATATGTTGAAAAAACTGAATAAGGTTTCTGGTTACGGTATTTCCATTTCAAATTGATTTATAGACTTTTAGCAGGTCTAGCAGAGCTGCCAAAGCGTGAGCAAATAATGAATTTCATTTTATTTTATATCTGACATGTTTGAGAAGGCTGGTTTATTTGGTATGGGTTCCTAGCATAATAGGAGATGTTGAATCAGGCCAACTTAAGATATTCTGTTGCATTTTGATTCTAGGTGATATTTTTCCTCCTAAATTATGTCCTGCATGTATCTTATGAATTGATATGTAGTGATATTTTCTTAAATTTACAATCTGCGTGATGGTATATTTTGATTTGCTCGATGCTTAATTTAATGCATGATATGAAAATTGTGAATGGAGTATAGTTTTCCATATTTGTGCTTATTTTTTTATTGATTCGTATTAGAGAATTGCGAGCAAGATCATCAATCAATATGCTCAATTAGAAACATGCTAATTGGGACCAAATTAGCATTTTATGGGGTTGAAAAAAATAGCAGATTACTTCAACAGTGGCATGTTTTCTTATTTTGTATAGTGCACATTGCTTTCAATTATTACATATGTGCTCTACATGTCTAGACGAATGGTTTAGTATTCTGAATTGGATAAAACTTGTTTATGAGTTTGTATTGTTGACTGAAGCATCTGCTCATCTTGGATTACTAGAAAGAGCCTTCTCGCATATCATATGTCCTAATTGGCAATTACACGAATCAACGAGATTAAAATTAGTTATTTGGCATTCTTTGTCAATTTGGTGAATTCTTGAGGCTGTGAATTCTTTTTACCCCTTTGGAATCAATGAGAGTCAGTTCTGTATTTGCCATATTTTCTCATTCCCTGCTGCGCCATTTATATTTAGCTTGAAGTTTTAGATCCTTGTTTCTTTTTGCAAGAGATGACTATACAACATAATTATGAAAATAATTCGTGGTGCATATTTGTCAGATTAGTTTTGAAATGTAATTATTAAAGCTCTTTAACTTGATGATTTGAAGTGGTTTTGCTTGGATGGCCTCGAGTAGTATGGTAAAGATTTAGTTATGCCAGATGCAAGAGGAGCAGAGATGATGTGGGTGCTGTAAGGAGTGGCTGAGAGAGAAACGGTGTTAGGTATTTGAAATGTCAAGAACTATAAACTTGCAGGTAACTGATTAGGTTTGACAGGTTCTGGTTGTCTGGGATTGGATGATATTATTGTAGAGGATACTCATAACCTTGCACTTAGATATTGATTTCCCCTATGATATCAAGGAAGACTATGAACTAAGATGTACTTATTTTGATTAGTGGAGAATGCTTTTCTTTGTTTTGTGTATATATTTGAGTTTTTCGAAAGCATATGGTGTAAATAGAGTCTTGAAAACTTAGTAATCTTCATCTTGCTAGAATGTATTGCCTATTCGAGTGTTAAGATCTTGTTTGCTGTAAATATCAGTTAGGTCCTATTTTGGTAGCACTAGAATATTTTTGTTAAACCACCTTGTGGCTTCCAAATATGATTCTCAGTTAGAGTTGGAAGTGCCTTATTAAGACGTATGCCCAGACTAGGCTGGTAGGTAATCCCTGCCCCTGCCACTCCAAAACCCATAAAAATTCAACAAAGAGGGGGTGGGGTGGGAGGGGTGTTGTGTTTTGTCTCGTTCTGTGCATTCTACTTTGCTGTTTGTTTCTTTTTCTATTTTTCTTCTTTCACCTCTAAAAAAGTGCTGTAAAAACCCATTCACCCATAAATATTCAAGTTTTGATGTCCCTCAGGTACATATGCTTAAGTCTAAGTTATGATATAGTCTGACGTTTGTTGCTCAAAGTTTTCCTTTTAGAGGATATATTCATATCAGTCAAGCACGACAAGGATAAAGGTATAAGATCCTTTCTAGATCCCATTAATTGAAAGAGGATTCTTTTCATTGTGAAATCAAGACAGGAGCCTTTATGGCCAAAAATGTACATTTAATATTACTAGTTCTGTTCAAAGTTTCTAAGTAATTTTAAATTTATAACACATCTATATGTGTGTGCCTAATTCTTGGATCTTCTTTCAGCCATATGCTCATATTCTAGCTTTTGAAAATAAAATGGTCCAACCCCTAAATGTGTAACTTTTATGGATTATTATATTATAGCCAAGCAGCATTGTTTAGAATGCACTTCAACTATAGCTGTTGTGGACTGCAGATTTTTGTATTGTTATATTCTAGGTTCTCTGAGAAACCTTTAATAATGAATGCCTTTGTATTTTGTCATATTGTTATCTTGCATTTATACAGATTACCATTAAAAACAAATCTGGCCTTTCTCAACCCACCAATGCCTCAAATTTTCAGGGGGCAAGTTTCACCAGTAGCCTAAATTGTCTAACTATATCTATACCTTGTAACCATTTTATATTCGAAAATGTTTGGTTGAAAATGTTTGTTTTCTTTTTCTATTTTCAATTTTTAATTATTGTAAAATATTATGTTATGTCTTATAATTTCTGTAACAGATTATGTTACTTTTTGAATTTGTGTAACAAAATATGTTACATCTTTCAGTGTTTGGAATCAAACTAGTGTAAGTGAAAAAGGGAAAATGTTTAGGATGCAAGTGATAGGTGGAATTTTTCCAATTTCCAAATGATATGGGCTCTTTAGAATTTAGATGCAGGCACTAAAAATGGTCGTCGCTGGGCTATTTGTGGACATTTCTGTAGGCTTGGCCTGGTTTGCTCCAATGCTAATCCGTATTCTTAGACTTGCTAAGCTCCAATGCTAATCCATATTCTTAGACTTGCTAAATAGGCCACTGGTGGTCCTACTATCTTTATATCTTAACTTTTATTCCCGAGTTGAGATTAGCTATGGAATGTTTATGGTTTCTACCTTATTTCTTTTTTTTTTTTTTGGGTGGGGGTGTTTCCTCCTCCACCCCACAAAAAAAAATAAAAAAATAAAAAAATAAAAATAAAAATAAAAGAAGGAAAAAAAAAGAAAAAAAGAAACAATTTTTATTTCTTACTTTTAAGTTGGGGTTGGGGAGAGGAGGTTTGTGGGCATTTAAGTTTGCTCATCCTTCACATGAAGGAGGAACATTGTGCTTGGTCACCTTCCATGTCTGGGCTCTGTTCTTAGATCGTGATTGGCTTAGTCGTTCACCCCCAACATAGAGTTGCTTATGTTTGTTTGTTGGAATTCAGGATTGGGGTTGTGCTATTGGCATCAAAGTTAATTTAAGGAGTGGATATGCCAGGGAAGGGACTATGAAGGAGGAGAGACCAACTATTGTTCCTTGGTTCAAGTAATAATACTATAAAGGACTGCATAATTTTGATTCAGTTAATCTCTCTTCATGTCCTTCCTTCCAATTCACGTAGGGAGAGTATTCGCATACTGGGTTCTTATATATTAAGTTCAGTCTTTATTACCTGATGTTATAGACTTGTATGTTAAGTTCAGTCTTCATTACCTGATAAAGTAAAAAGTCCATCCTTCAGAATTCCTGTTTATTGTAGTGGAATTCAAAGGGTGTGAAGCTTGATGTCTACAACTGAATTCTTAGAGGCTCTTGATCAAACTGTGATGACAGAACCATTTTTGCTATGAGTGGTTGTTCAAAACTCTGCCAGTAAAGCATGTAGTATCATATTATTTTGTACCTATAAATGTTGCAGATGCACCCCCATCCACGTAAATGCATATATAAAAATGAGTATTATATATCAATTTATGACAGCAGCTCAAGGTGCTCGGCCTCGGTAACTTTTCTGAGTCAAAACATAAGGATGCTAGGCTATACAAACTGGGATCTTCTATGAATAAAATATGACATGGAAGAAAACCTATTGTTTTGTGTTATATTGGATTATAGTGCAGATAGGTGTTTAGTATCCATGGTTAACATGACGCTATTGTATGTTTTGGCATGTTTGGAATGTTGAAGTCGACATAGAAAATGTTATCCAATTATTCCTTATGTTAAAACATATTAGTTTCTTGCTTGATATACTTGTTTCTTACATCGTCCTTGAGATCACAATCTTTTAATTCGGCAAGATGCTTTATAATTTGATATTTGATAGCATCAAGTTTAAGATTATCTGATAAGTTTCGGGTATCATCTTTTTTCATTTGGGCAGGGAAAAGAAGAAAAGCAGGAATGTCTTTCTATCAGAAAATGTTTTAGTGTGAAAAGGAAGGATTTTTATGTATATTGTTTTCAAGTGAGTCATTCCTAGATTAACATTTATAATTTTTCCAAAATAAAGTTCTTAACTAAATTATTTTTTTTGAAGATCCATTTCAGATATAATGCTTTGGTTAAAATGCACAGGCCTCGATTGTGATAGACTCAACGACTCTGTCAAGAAAAATAGATTGAGGATCACATGTGAGTCCCCCTGGTTTTGAAATATGATGCTGATGTTTTCCCCATGTTGTACCATATTGAAAGCAATCATAGATAAGAATCTCATTTAGTTGAAATTTGGAGGACGTTAGTTTGCTAATCATATAAAACAGAGAGGAACATTTTCAATTTTTTTTCCCTTTTGTACAATATTTATCTGAAATTCATGTATTGATATGTAGAAATGAGGCTGCACTGCTTTGATATTTGTATTACTTTTTAATGAAAAAGTAATAGAGTGTGTGATATTTCTAAACAAGTAATTTGTGTCACATATGTAACAAGCCATGCCTAATGTAATTAACTGTAGAAGGATGTGACATATAGTGCTTGTTTGATTCTCATAATAATTGACATGAATTATCCAATTTTTCTAAGGTGCCGAAGTTGATTCCTTTTAAAGAGCCAGTGAGACAGTTGGCTGCTGAATAGGCAATGATGTGGTAAAAATTATGGACCCACCTTTGTTGTTTGACAAAACAAAAAACCCAAACCTACACGGCTACACCCACAAAAAGCCAATAGAAGAAACCCAGAACCAAAAGGTCCGTTGCCGCTCTAATCTCCCCCTTCGAAATCAACACTGGTTGTCACCTCCCTGAACCCGGCTCCAATGTTGCCGAACTAGAACGAGCACTCCAGGGGGAAACAAACCTCGACAACCAGAAACTGTCGATGGAAACTGTTAAAAGGCTAAAATTTGAGAGGAATGAGGCAATAGGAGATGACGACGTTACCTTTTTAATATGGTAAAGGGGCTACCATATATTCATCGTCCAAATCAACATCGTGAAGGGTGTCTTTACGGAAAGCAATCCCGGATATCTTTTCCAAAAGAAGCAAGTTTTCGAGCAATGAAGCCGCTTGAATTGGTGCATACGGATCTTTGTGGACCAATTAAACTGGCATCATTTTGTAAAAGTAATTATTTCATGTTATTCATTGATGATTTTTCTTGAAAAACATGGTCTTATTTTCTTAGAGAAAAATCCGATGCATTGGAGGCTTTCAAGAATTTCAAGGCGATGGTTGAAAATCAAAGTGGCTACAAAATCAAATCCTTATGCTCGGATCGAGGAGGAGAGTATACATCGAATTTATTCAAGAAGTTTTGAAGATCATGATATTCATCATTCGTTGACAGTTCCTATGTCACCTCAACAAAATGGTGTTGTGGAGAGGAAGAGTAGAACTGTTATGGAAATGGCTCGAAGCATATTGAAAACTAAAAAAATGCCAAAAGAATTTTGGGCCTAAGCAGTTCAATGTGCTGTTTATTTGTTGAATCGTTGTCCAACAAAGAGTTTGCAGAATATCACTCCACAAGAAGCATGGAGTAGGTTCAAGCCAAGTGTGTCATATTTGAAGGTATTTGGGAGTATTGCTTATTCTCATATTCCAAAAGAACGAAGGAGCAAATTGGATGACAAGAGTAAGAAATACATCTTTGTCAGCTATGATTCAAGATCAAAAGGCTACAAACTCTACAACCTAGTTAATGGAAAAGCGATTACTAGTAGAGATGTTTATTTTGATGAAGAAGGCATTTGGAATTGGCAAATTTAGAAAGAAGGAAATTATAATGTCTTCCCCATTTGATGATGATGAAGAAGAAGTCTCGAACATTCCATCTTAGACAACACAGCCTCCAAGTCTACCTTCAATACATGATCAGGGAACACCTTCGTCCTCGAGTGAAGAGCTGCAACGATACAGGAGTTTGCGGGAAATCTATGACAACACTGAAGAGTTAACTAATCATCTTGAAGAATTAACTCTTTCTTGTTTATTTACTGATCATGCGATTGTAGGTCTTGATGATGCCATTGGAGATGAGAAATGGAAGAAAGCCATAAATGAGGAAATTGAAGCCATTGAAAAAAAATGAAACTTGGGAGTTAGCCACACTTCCTGACAATCAAAAGCCAATTGGAGTCAAGTGGATATTTAAAGAAAAGAGGAATGCAAATAGTGAAATCGAATGCTACAAGGCAAGGCTGGTAGCTAAAGGATACAGTCAGAAACACAGAGTTGATTATGATGAAGTTTTTGCACCTATAGCTCGTTTTGAAACAATTAGACTGATTATCTCTTTGGCTGCGCAAAATGGTTAGAAAATTCACCAAATGGATGTGAAATTTGTGTTCTTGAACGGATATCTAGAAGAAGACGTCTACATACTACAACCTCCTGGATACATTGTGAAAGGGCATGAAGAGAAAGTGTTGAAATTGAAGAGAGCTTTGTATGGTTTAAAGCAAGCTCCAAGGGCATGGAATTCGAGACTTGATAAATTCCTTCAAAGTAACAGATTTATCAAGTGTCCTTATGAACATGCGTTATATCGCAAGGTGAATTCCAATGGTGATATTTTGATTGTTTACCTATATGTTGATAATCTGATTTTTACAGGAAACAATCAAATATTATTTGGTGAGTTCAAAATGACTATGGCAAAAGAGTTTGAGATGACGGATATCGGATTGATGGCTTATTATATTGGCATTGAAGTGAAAAAAAAAAAAGAAGATGGAATTTTCATCTCTCAAGAAGCTTATGCTAAAAAGATTCTAGAAAGATTTTAAATAGAAGACTCGAAGCCGGTTAGCACCACTGTTGATTGTGGAATAAAGTTGTCAAGATTTGATGATGGTTGAAAAAGTTGATTCAATTCTTTACAAGAGCCTTGTTGGAAGTTTGAGGTATTTGACATGCACATGACCCGATAGTTTATTTGGGACAGGTCTTGTTAGTCGTTACATGGAGAACCCGACCTCGACATATATGAAGGCAGCGAAGAGAATCGTATGATATGTTAAATGTACCGTTCATCATGACCTATTTTACACACACTTGACTAATTACATACTTATTGGGTATAGTGATAGTGATTAGGGTGGAGATGTGGATGATAGAAAGAGCACAAGCGGTCATGTATTCTTCATGGGTGATACAACTTTTACGTGGTCATCAAAGAGGCAACAAATTGTTACGCTTTCAAGTTGTGAAGCAGAATATGTTGCTATTGCATCAGGTGTTAGTCAAGCAATTTGGCTAAGAAATTTGTTAAAGGAGGTTTATTTGAAAAAAGGTGATCCGAGGGATATTTTTGTTGATAATCAGTCGGCGTTGCCTTTGGCCAAGAATCCAGTTTTTCATGATCGTAGCAAACACATCGATATGAAGTATCATTTTGTTCGAGATTGTATTGACAAGAAGTATGTGGAGTTAAAGTTCACAAAGTCTCACGATCAAATGCCGAGGTATTCACCAAGCCATTGAAGATTAATTTATTCTTGAAGTTCGAAGTTTACTCGGAGTTACAATAAATCAAGTTTAAGGGGGATGTTAGAAACATAAACATTATTTATTGCTACATTAATAGATTAGTTAAGTTATGTTTAAATTTATGTTCTTATTTAATTGTGATACATTTAGGTTATCATAAATTGGTAGCAAACGTATATTCCTCTGCCTATAAAAGGTTGTTTTTGCATGCATTTTATATCAAGTCAATTACAAGAAATATAAAATTGAGTGTTCTTTTAAGTCTTCCTTCTCCCGTAAATAAAGTCTTTTGTTGTTTGTTCATTTTATCTGGTTGGTTTTCCAACAACTCTTTGATAAAGGGAGAAGTGATAACTAAAAAAGAAAACTTTTAATTGAATCTATATTTAGGACTTAAAAAACTTGAAGTCTGCACCTTGCTTTGATCCGTTAAGTCTGGGAATGTTATAAGAAACCAGTCACTCGAACACATATCGCTGCTTAACTCTACATTTGTGAGCCTCAAGTAAGAGGAATGGTTAATTCAAAGGTTGAACATTGTAAAGCACACAAGCCAAAGGTGCTTTGTGGCAATGGACTTGAAGGTTGAGTTGTTGGGAAAGAGGAGGTGCCAATACTAAAAAGTTAACGAATTTGAAAAACAGAAATTTTCAAGTTACCCACGTTGAGGTTCATAAATGCTCTATGTTAATTACGTATTTAAAATTTCACATGAAAGACAGGTTTTCATTTTTCTCATTTTGAATTTTCAATGTGCCATGTGTTGAGAAATATACCAGGTTTCCCCGTTCCAAGCAGCAGAAATAAAAAACAAAACGAGCACAAAAGAAAGAAAACACAACTTTAACGTGGTTAGGTAAACCACCGACAACCACAGAAAGAGACCCTTGTTGATAAAGAAATTCCTTAGAATCACAAATTTTCTTTATCCTAACATTCTCTTTCTATACAAAACTAAAGCACTCAATTTACGCCACAAACACCGTGCGTACAAATCTCTCTCTAGTTTCTCTCGCTTTCTCTGTAACAAACTAAAAACAACAACACATGGCTGCCTTTATCTCTCTCTGCCTTCAACTCCCTCTCTCTCTCAATTTTGTTTTCAGCGCTTGGCCTCTACACACCCAACCAAAGATATTTATATATGTTGCCAAAATAACCTAATCCAATTTGGGCTCAAATCATGGGCTGGACTTTTATTAGCCCAACAATCTCCACCTCCAGTCTAGGAGGAAGGTATCTCAAACTTTAAGTGTATCACTTAAAATACACACCAGCTTAGTTGGTACAAAACTCAAGCTTCTGCTTGGTAACGACTTTGCTTCAACCTGAACTCTTCCTCTGTCAAAATCTTTCACATCACGGCCCTTCATCAGCAACCATCTTCCGCACCACTTTATTGGTAGGTGTCATCGTAGCCAAATTAAATTCAGTAAACAAGAACTATATTCAAAGACTCATTATACTCGACCCTTCGCTTTGACATCTTTGAACTATATTCTTCATTCTTCTTATCATTTGCCACAGACCTCGTCTTGGCTCCACTATAATATCTGTCAATAGTAGAAGACTCCCCTTGGTGCGACTCCAATCTGGCAGCTCCACATGATACTGTCTTCCCTACTAGCTTATACAAATTACCAACTTTTCAGCTCTCATTATTGCCACTGAGTTCTTCTTCACAGTTATCACACAAGCTCGTGCAATATAGTTATAACCCAACGTGTCTAGTGCTCCCAGCGATATCAAACTTTTTATCAATCTTGGGACATGTAGAACACCTGTCAATCTTCTGACTACACCATCAAACATCTTCACTTTCACAGTAACGGATCCCTTAGCTTCATGCTTTTGATCATTAATCCCATAAACATAACGCTCTTCATATGGTTGATAATCCTCAAACCATTCTTTATTCAGGCACATGTGACAAAAACTCACAATCTAGAAACCAAGCATTACGTAGACTCTCATAATTAGCTACGCATGTAACATTACTGTAAAAGTCATGCTCCACCATTTTCAAAGAATCTTCAGTCTTTGAAACCTCTTTACCCTTTCTCTTCATTTCCAGATGATTTTTCAACTCACCACAATAGCTTCTGATGTGACACTTCTTGTGGTAGTAATAACACTCTACATCCTTTCGTGGTCAAAATTGAGAACGAGAACGACCTCTTTGACCATGATTTCTTTCTCGTGTCTCACCTCTACCAGGACTTTCCTCAAAAGATACCATAAGAATTCTGTTACTATCTTCCACTTCAGTTGGCCTCTTCATGTTGGCTGTCTCTAACAAAGTAGTCGAAACCTCATTTACCGTCAATGTAGTTTTTTCAACTAGTAGCGTGGACACCAGTGTTTCATATGACTTAGGCAAGGAAGACAATAGAATTATCACGTTGTCTTCATCCTCAATCTTCACATCAACATTCAATAAGTCTACAGCACACTTATTGAATTTATTCAAGTGATCCCTAACATTCCCTCATCCATCTTCAATTCATATACTTGCTTTTTCAGGTACAATCTATTAGTTAGGGATTTCAACATATACAACTCCTCCAATGTATTCCATAATTTAGAAGGTGACTTCTCGTTCAAAACACTATACTTGACCTCAGGAGCAAGAGCCAATCCGATGGTAATGACCGTCTTCGCCTGCAACTCTTTCCAATCAAAATCTTTCATATTATCTGGCCTCTTATCCTTCAGTGCCTTATAAATTCCCTGCTGCACGAGAAGATCATCAACGTTACTACGCCAAATATTGAAGTTGTTTTTACCATCAAACAGCTCCACCTCAAACTTAGGTACAACCATCATCGTCAATCTGATCCCAGAGTTTGAACTTTAAACTCTGATAACGCTGTTGGGAGATATACCAGTTTTCCCCATTCCAATTCAAATAATCAAGCACCTGAAACAGAAAACAAAGCGAGCACAAAAGAGAGAAAATACAAATTTAACGTGGATAGGTAAACCACCGACAATCACAGAAAGAACCCCTTCTTGATAAAGAAATTCTTTACAATCACAAATTTTCTTTATCTTATCACTCTCTTTTTATACAAAACTAGAGCATTGAATTTACATCACAAACATCGCGTGTACAAATCTCTCTTTCGTTTCTCTCACTTTCTCTCTCTAACAAACTAAAAACAACACATGGCTGCCTTTATCTCTCTCTACCTTCAACACCCTCTCTCTCTCTCTCTCTCTCAATTTCGTTTTCAGCGCTTAGTCTCTGCACACTCAGCTAAAGATATTTATATATGTTGCAAAAATAACCTAATCTAATTTGGGCCCTCTGGACTTTTATGAGCCCAACACCATGAAGCTTATAGAATCTAATTTTGCCAACTAATACTTCAATTTGGGCGATTTAAATAACTACCCACTATTACACCACCTTTTTCAGGAAACAGGTGATAAAACTAAATTTGTAGAAACCAGGAATCGTTTATGACGAATTACCAAAGATCAGGTATTACTTTTAAAATAAAGATCGGAAGAGCACAATATATATTTATATATATATATAAAATAACAAACGTGAATTAATGGTTGAAATTCAGAGAATTAAAAGCTGAAAATCCAGATGACTTCCATCGCTACAAAATTTGAATAGACATAATATTGGATTTTCTGTTACGTGATCATTAGCATATTTCGTTCTACTGATCTGGAAGGACTCTCATCACTGAACACAAGCTGCAACCCGACAAAACATCTTTGACAGCGTTTGTTTTCTGGCATCATATCTGTCATTGGCCAAGAAATAATTCAGAAATTTGTGATCAATTAGGGAGGATTTTTCATTCATAAAAAGGTATGCAATGATTAAATGTATTCTCTGTTAATGTGTTTTGACATCTGCTGATATTTTGTAAAAACATTACAAATCATCTCTGGCAGCATTTTTTTTCTTGCATCTTCACTGTCATCGGTCAAGAAAATTGGAGTCCGCGGATTTGTCACTGATCAGGGAGGACTTCTCATTCAAAAAGGTAATGTAAATTCCTCATTTATGTTGTTAGATGTGTGCTGATTTTTTACAAACAAATTACATAGCATATCAAGGGAGGACCTCTCATTCATTAAACTGGTATGGAATCTGCCAGCCCCAATTTTCTTGCACCAAATGTATCAATGTTATGAAAACGCTTGTTATCACTAAAAGTGCACATCTCTGTGGGATAATGCTCATTCCTCCTTCGCTAAAATAGCTACAATTTTAAGATTTTTGATCTTTTCCAGTAGCAAAACATATCTAAATGCTAGAAATTGTTACATCTGGGTGTAGAGAATGCAATCAGTTACATACACTGAAGGTGTGGGGAACGATTGTGCCTTTATCCTATATATGAATAATGTATATCTCATGTTTGTGTTCATAAATGCAGTTTCCGTTTTTGGGGAAAAATTTCATAGAAAATGTTTTCTCTCCTGTTTCTTCTTATTCCTTTTTTCCCCTTTTCCTTCTTTTGACTTTTGTTAATACCAAGAATGTTGTTTAGTTCATTGTTCTTGTATGAAGTTTGGAAGAAAAGCAATGATTTCATGGATAGCGGTATGAAGGGTGGGATTTAATTCATATATAGAAACAGTGTTGGAAATCAAATGTTTGCCATCTATATTGTCTATTAGATGTAAAGTATACATTGCCAAGGTGAGACGCTTCCTTCTGCCTTAGTTTGAAAGTTACTCATATGTTCGGACGAGGTAATGTGACATGCTGTATCAACCGCTTATTAAGTTTCGTAAGTAATCAATAAATTATTCTAAATTTTGCTCTACATATAGGAAGGAGGCAACACTGGTTATAAGATTATCTTGGTTAAAGAAGAAGTAGAAGAGCAAATCATATAGATCATGAGTCTCAAGTGTCTAAATCAAATGGAAGAAATCACAAGAATATATAGAAAAGAAAAAGTCACCAGTGGTACTAGCAACGATAGAGCAACTAGCTAATATTCATGTTCAATCAAACAACATTACATTTGGTTTAGGTGGCAGCACTTGCGGTAATTCTCCCAGAAGTGGCGGTGGCAATGGTGGTTGAGGTTGTTAGTTAGTATATATATGAATATATGAATTATATTCTCTTTAAAGCTGTTATCTTATCTGTCATTCGAAATAATTGTATCAAATGAAATTCAGCAAATGGAAAGGCAAGTGACTGAAATTATCAGAGTTGTAATTTTCATGGTTTTGGTGGTTTTAGACTGCACTGAGGAAGTCCAATGCCCAGCAATTTCAAATTCCATTGTTTTGGTTAAATTAAATTATTAAAAGTTGGTTTGGAAATCATATTGGAATTTAAGTTACATGTTTGATTTGAATGAAGTGTAAATGTTATGATAATATGTCGAGAATAACTTAAATGGTGTCTATTGTATACTAGAAATAATTTACGAATCATGTGCTTTAGTTTTAACTATAAGAGAAGTATTAGCTACATCTCGAAATGTGACGATCACTAGACGGAGATAATGAAAGTTTTGAAGATCCTGATTAGTCAAGATGCGAGAAAAAGAGAAGCTCAGTATATGCTTTGAGTTAGAGATCGATGAATATCATTGTAAAAGGCAGTTGATTTGTCTATATATTTTTCTTAGTACCTCTAAATTGTGCATATTATTGCATCTAACCATTTAGTCTTCTCCCATATTCTTTTAAAAATTCGACTGCACAACACACCTAAGTCCACCCCAACAAAGTCAACATTAGAAACTAATGGACAAAAAAACCGATGTTTTCTGATTTAGGGGAAAAAATTAAATCTCTCCCCTTCTCCCCGTGCTCAAGTATTGTAACCAATGAGCTAAATTGTTCAATATAGATTATTATATGCAAGTCTAATTGAAGCAGGATACCTATCGAAATCAAAAGGCAACAAAAATCCATGGAGTTTTTGCCCAAATTTGTGTTGGAATTGCATTCTAGCTGGGATTCAAGAGATAATTGCACTGATTTTGCGTTTTTGAATTTGAAATTTGAAAGGTGATATTTTTGGAGTGGATTGATATGAATATATTAATTTTTAAAATAAATGAAATAAATCTGTGATATTTGTATAGATGGTATAAATTAGCAAATTCACCTGATTTTAGTAACCAATTCCAAACACACCTGATTTGTGCAATTGGTAAGTTTAGTTACCTGTTATTTTATAATTTTCCCTTTAAATTTTCTAATCCTCTTCAAAGTTTGTTTGAATCTTTACATTCCTCGTGCAGATAGAATTTTTTCTTTTTCTTTTTTTTTTTGTAAACTAACGAAGAGATCTTGAGTAGCACATGCTGCTCAAGTGAAGAATTCGTGTAAGGTGCGGGTTAGACACTAGAGCTAGTCCACATGCATATAACTGAATTATCCGCAACAAGTGTTGGGTTGGCCATTGAAAGAAACCAATCACTCGAAAGCATATCACATCTTGACTATATATGAGACTGATCAAGCTGGAAGCAGAGTTACAAGAACTGGTTAATTCAAAGGTTGAAGCACTATAAAGCACGAGCCATAAACAAGTAGGTTCTCTCTCTCGCACTGGACTTGAGCGTTGGCCGTTGAGTTGTTGGGAAAGAAGATGTGAAAACACCTCAAAGTTGATGAATTTGAAATGTGAAAGTTTCTATTTCTTCAAGTTGCTGTTCATAAATGCTCTATTGTTAATTAGGCATCTAAAATTTCAAATGAGAAACTGGTTTTCAAATTTTCTTATTTCGAACTTTCAATGTACTACGAAGTTTATAGAATCTAATTTTTTCATCCAACATGTCAATTCTCTAACTCTTCATAGATCATAGAGCTTAAGTAGCACGTGCTGCAAAAGTGAAGAATTTGTGCAAGCTGCATCTTAGACATCATAGCTATTTTTAGTGTGTAACTAAATTATCCAAGCAGTCTCGGGCTGGCCAGTGCATATTTTCAGTTAGAGACCATGAGATGGTAAGTAGCATGAACATGTAGAAAGAAATCATTCAAGGCAGCCTAGAAAACTGTGTATTAATGTGCTTATGTATTTAAATTGAATTTTTTTTAAAGAAAATATCTCGACTCGAAATTCCAAACCCAAGATATGAGTATTATTGATTATCAAAATAAACTTTCAACCGAATAGAGGGGACGTCATGTGCCTTGTACCTCCAATCTTCATATCATTACAATTGTTGACGAAACTATCCACTAGAATGATGCATGCTCACTATCAAAAAAATTCAGTATGGTATTTAAATTGCATTTAACCCTTTAGTTATTATGTAAAAACTGAAAAAGAAAAAAAGAAAACTTTTAATAATTGAGTCCATATTTAGGGCAAAACAAAACTTAAAGTTTGTTGAGTTCTCTGACATAAAGAAACCAGTCACTCGAATGCATATATATTGCTTGGCTATATGTGAGCCTAAATTTGGAAGCACAGATGCGG
Organism: Nyctanthes arbor-tristis; assembly: GCA_963692815.1. Lineage (NCBI taxonomy): Eukaryota > Viridiplantae > Streptophyta > Magnoliopsida > Lamiales > Oleaceae > Nyctanthes > Nyctanthes arbor-tristis. Next base: position 24,296 of record CAVNYN010248210.1, read on the forward strand.
TAATTGGTTAATTGGAACGCTTAAGCAATTTAAAGCATGAGAAAAAAAGAGACAGGTGCTTTGTGACAAACAGACAAAGGACTTGAGGGTTGAGATTTAGGATGGAGGGAGTAATTGAATACATATTTAGGACTAAACAAAACTTGAAGTTTGCAACGTACTTCAGTTCCTCAAGTTTAACGAAGTTCAAAGATGCCAATTACTCAAATGCAAATGACTATGTGTTCAGCTTTTCTATAGAATCAGACTGGAGTTTTGTATGGAGTTAGAGGAATTGATGAATTAATTCAAAGGCTGAAGCACTATAAAGCACCAGCTAGAAACAAGTAAAGGTGCTTCTAGCAATGGATTTTAAGGTAGAGTAATTCTTGGCAAAAAGTTGCCAATACTGCAAAGTTGATGACTTTGAAATATGAAATTTTCCATTTACCTATGTCTAGGTTAATGAATGCTCAGCTGTTAATTGGGTATTTAGAATTTCAAATGAGAAAAGGTTTTCAGATTTTCTTATTTGAATTTTTGATGAGCGATGGAGTTTATTGAATATATGCTTTTTATGTAGCGTATCAACTTTGTAACTCTTTGAAGTTTGTTTATATGTTTACCTTCCACATGTGGACAGATTTTTTTTTTTAATTTATATTTCTTAAAAATATTTATAACAATAAGATCTTGAGTAGAACACATTAAGGAGATGACAAACCATGCAAGCTTGCCTTGCGCATAAAGGTGATTGTTTTATTTCTGTGCATACATTTCTGTTACTGTTGGTTTTTTAGTATTGGTGTAGTAAGAGTATGGGAAGTGTGAAAGTGGGAAATTAATTAGTATGATAAATGATTAGTGAGTGATTGGATTTGGAAATATAGTGGAAGAATATGACACTTGGTGGGAAGTGAAATGGTTTACTACTCCCTCCGTTCCAAAAAAATATTCTTCTATTCATTTTTTATCTGTCCCAAATTATATTACTCTCTCCTTATTTAACTTTTTTTAACATAAAATACCCATATTTATTATGCATGATAATCAACAATAAAGAACATCTAGAGTAAAATATTAAATAAACCAAAGGGCATATTAGGAAATGCATTCTTAAATTGTACATTTCCAATAAAAATAATTAAGTTTTCTTAATCTGTGTGAAAATTGGAAGGGAAAATCTTTGTGGAACGGAGGGAGTAATATTTAGTGCTTGGGGAATCACTTAATTCTTCGCGTACAATTGGAATTTGGAAGCACACTCAGTGGCGTAGCCCGGAATTTTCTTTAGTGCGGTCACTATTTATTTTTTTATTTTTTCCTTTTTTTGAGGGGGCAATATAGGAGAAATGCCCAGCACATTTATCAATCACTAACTCAAGAAAACTCGCTATCAAGTGCCATAACGTTTAGCGCTAATAGATATATCAGTCTTAATTTTTAAGCAACAACAAGTTCTAATAAAATTAAGCTAATAAATATGCATAAAAACTGAACATTAAGCAGCGAATCTACCGTTTTGATATCCTAATAATAAACTCCTAAGCACAACATAGCTACAAAATTTCATGAATTAGTGTCAATTGAGTACTTTGATGACCTCAAATTTCCTTGGGGATTTCTCCATCCATGTTGTTTAAGCACAATGAAGAAATAACTTGTTTAGATAGATATATAGCAGAAAAAATCGACATTTGATTGTCAGAGAGGTGATGCAAATAACTCTTGGAGGGTACCGGAGAAGTGGGGAAGGAGAGCCCAAAGAGGAATCTAGAGAGGAAGCAACTAGAGTAACAGAACTTTGAAAAGGGAGAGTAAGAAACGACACCGTAATCGGATACTGCAATCTTAGTATTCGTTTTGCGCTTTAATTAGTTGTATTACGTTTTTGCTTATTTCTTTATTCTTTAATTTGTAATGCATTTCTTAAGATGCCAAACATGTTTTTGCACACACAAAAGCTTATATAAAGGGATCATCACACGCAGAGGAAGGTAGTAAGTGGAATGATGTCATTTTCTCTCCTCTTGTAATTCTTCTGGAATTCTCTCTTCCCTTCTCTTTTGCTCTCGTTCCCTTCCCTTAATTCTGTAATTCTTCAATTTATATCAATATACAGTTGGGCTTTATCAAATCCAGCTGAATTTTGTGGTGGTGTTGCTGTTTCTATTGAAGTTCCACTGAGTTGAGCTGTGAGTTGTGACATTGGCATCAGAGAGGTGATTCTGGAGTGGCTCATGAAACCTGATACAAGAGACTTTGGATGATCATATCAAAAAGTTAGATAAGAAGCATGGAGTGTTGGAAACAATGGTCTATGGGTTGAAAGAATCTGTTGAAGAATTGAAGGACAAATCTGAAGAGATTTTGGGGGCTTTATTTGCCAAGTATACTGGGCTACTGGAGGCAAAATTGATGCAATCTGATGAGAAAATGAATGCTATGATGGGAGAATTCAAATAGCAGATGGAGAAAATCAGTAGCAAGGTGGATTTAGTTTCAGTTAACAAGATGCAGGACACTGGATCTAGCAATCATGGCAAAGTGAAGCTACTGGAAATCAACAGTAAGCCCTCTTATCTGGGTAATGCATTACTCCCAACCCCAACAGGCAGTTCAGCATACTCTGTGAATAGAAATGATGATCGTACGTTTACTCCTATACCTAAAATAGATTTTCCATATTTCAATGGTGAAGCATGTGGAGAATGGATCAGGAAAACCCAAAAATACTTCCAAATTTATAAAACTCCTGAATCTTCTAAGATGGAGATGGCTGAAATGCATATTGGAGGGAAGGCTGATGTCTGGCTTCAAGGATTTTAGGCTAAGTTCCCTAATGCTTCTTGGACTGAGTTTGTCACTAAACTCAGCAACAGGTTTGATGTAAAAATTGGTGAAGGAGCTGTGGAATCCTTTTGCAAATTGAAGCAAAAGGGTGGGGTGATGGATTACCTAGAGCAGTTTGAGGAGCTCAAGGCCTATAACATGAAAATACTCCCAAGTGCCCCAGAAAGTTATCACATCTGTTGTTTTATGAGTGGCCTTAAGGATGAATTTAGGTCTTCTGTAAGAATGATGAGACCTGATTCCCTATCTCATGCCTTTGAGGTGGCTCTATTACAAGAGTCAACTATCCAAGCACTCAATAAACCACCAAAAGCCATAAAACCCCTAAATATGGTAAAGAACTCTTTTCCCAGCCAAAGATATACCAACTATCACCAAACCAACCAATTACCAACTCATAAAGTTCCTAGACCAAACTTCAACAGTCCAATGCCCAAATTCAAACCTATCACTTATACATACCTCCAAACCAGAAGGAACTTGGGATTGTGTTTCAAATGTGATGAGAAGTATACCCCTGGACACATATACAAAAACAAGATGATTAATTATATCTTGGTAAAGGAAGAGGAGAAAGATGAACCAACACTAGAAACTGAATTGGATGACAAGGTTGAAGAGGGTGAACTAAAGGAATGTATGCATATAACTCTGAATGCCTTGTTGAGAAACATCAAACACAGGACAATCAGGATACCAGGGAAGGTTAAAGGAAGGAAAGTATCCATTCTTATTGATGGGGGATCCACCCACATCTTTATTGATGAAAAGTTGGCATTATCCTTGGGATATAAACTTATTGATGGGAAACAAATGGTGATGAGTATGGCTAATGGTGAAAAGTTGGAAAGCCAAGCCCTGATACAACTTGTCTGTTGGCAAATGCAGGGACATGAATTTCAATATAGACTCAGGACCTTAAAACTTCGGGGCAGCAATCTGGTTCTGGGGACAAACTGGATGAG
>CAVNYN010248211.1:0-12843 GCA_963692815.1 Nyctanthes arbor-tristis
ACAAGCATTCATAGGGTTCGAATACATGACCAGATTCTAGCAATAAAAGACGAAGAATAATGAAGGAAACGTTTGCACCAAACGAAGAACTTCGCTCTTCAATCTTCACGCGAACCCCGGCTTCAATCTTCGAGCCCTTGCTCTAATCTCCTAGCCCTCAAGAATGAGTTTCTATGATGAATCCCCCCTTTTACCGAAGGGTTCTCGTTCTTTTATAGTTGGGGAGGCCTTAGAACCCTAGAATGTGTCAAAAAGGGCCCGAAAACGCGTAGACGCCATCTGCCGATAAGGGCCTCGGGTGGCGGCGGGTATGCTTGCAGCGGCCTACCCGTGGCCTTCTTCCACGGCGTACATTTCGGTCCCTACTTTGGCTTTTTCTTGCGGCAATGGTCCTTTTCAGCTTTTTCTTCATTTAAGCACGTCCCCAAACTTTTTGATATATTTATCAGGGTCCCCGCTCTCTTTAAACATGACACAAATGACCTCTTTCAAGTTCCCCAACGGTGGCATTCAGCATTCACACTTGTTGACATTGATCTTTTCTCTTCCCACTCCCGAGCATTCACATCTTGATTCACGTAAAGCTCAATTTGGTTTAAAAATAGTTTTTTTAACTTGTATCACTCCAATTTGAGTTTTTCACCTATATAAACTATATTCACACAAATTAGGTAGAAATCTGCTCGATTTCATATAGAATTGCATAAGTTAAGAGAAGTATTTTTGCATATAAAATACACTTATCAAACTCCCCCAAACTTACCCCTTGATCGTCCCGAGCAAGAAATTCACTCAATTACATAAAACACACAAAATAAAATTAAACACATAACATAAAATAAAAACTTGCCAACATCCGACCATATGTCATCCATGACTGTCACAGAACATTGCCACCAACAATAAAGTTATCTGATGCTTGACTAGAGAATGTGCATAATCACACCCACCATCATACACTTTGGTCGGGCCTCCCCAAACCACAATAGTCAAATATATTCTCACCCACTCGTGAAAGGCACACATCCCCCAAACTTATTATTTTTTCTTTCTCACTACCTCTTTTTTCATAGGGATATATGTTTAAAGGTTTAAATCTTTAATCTCTCAAGGAAGTATCAAGTTGATTTAGATCTTACCACAAAAATACTAGTTTAGTCAATGTGGATTCTCTTAATTTTTGAGGGCCTCGACTTTCCCACTATCCACCAGGCAGTCAAACCTACTAGCAATCAACATCCCCAAGAATTAAAGCGTAGCCTTACAGTTATTCATCTACCATTCAAACCCTTTTTTTCACAAGCCAGAATCTTTATCTAGTGCTTTTTTTCTTTTCTTTTTTTTTTATTATTGAGATTTGCTCTCTTCTTTTTTTTTTCATAGCCTCATATGTCTTAAGTGCAATCTACTTCTTCACTGGGCTTTCTATATGACCCTTTAGCGAGCTTTGGGCCGATGACTTCGGATTCAGTTGAGTCAGGGCACCAGGTTTGAAAGACCCCTAAGGATTTAATTGCTCGAGTCACACAGGCTTCGAATAGTGGTAAAGACACATCAAAGACATTAGTTTTTTTTTCTTTTTTTTTGACCTAATCTGTGCAAGGCTTAAAAGTAGGGATGAGATCACCAGTATCTAGTCATTGCCAAGTTTCAATTGGTCAGCCGAAGACACTCCACACAAATTTTCAACATGCACGGAATCCACACCAACCTTACTAGCATCCTCAAAACTCAATCTCCCCCAAACTTAAACTTAATTAGGATTTACAATTAAGAACAATTAAAGGGTGAGGTATTCTAATTCTCCATTTTGACTATTCTCTAAATCATTCACCCGACTAAAATGTAGATTATGGTGACTTCTGCCAAATAAAGAACGAGTCAAACATGGACAAGCTAATTTTCACCAAATTTAATTCATATAGCAATGTCCCGTTACAAATCACAAACAACACAAGTTCCAGGTGATTTCAATCAAACCAGCCGGCAAGGCAAAATGAAAAAATTGAAAGAAATTAACAAAAAAAATTTTTTTTTTAAACAAAACATGACGAAAATGCAGCTACTTGAGTGAATATGGTTCCAACAGTTAATATCTCAAGCATCAATCTTCAAAATAAGTTACACCTCCTCCAAACTTAAAAGTTTACATTGTCCCAATGTAAAAAAAACAAAAGAAGGATATTACCCGATGAAGTTCATTTGGACCAATGATAATTCTGACTGAAATTCACATCTCAGGAGGAGGTGAGGGCGCTGGGGGTTGCATATGCACAAGTATATCCACCAAGATCAATATTCATCTAGAAAACAACAATTTTTTTAATATTATTTAGAGGTTGAAGGAGAACAGAAAACATAAATAAACATAAAATAAATGAACATAAAATTAGAAATAAATGTGCCTAAAACTAATGCAATTCTAGAATCCAAATGCAATGCACAAATCAAAATCGAAGAAAAACAAGGATAGAGAATGTGTTGTATTCCATTAAGCGCTCGATTTATAGTCTAGAGCTCGACTTTTTCAAAACGATTGCTCTTACAGAACTCGAAACAATGCTTTGAATGCTCTGCTTTTCTTGACATGAATGACTTTGTATCCTTCTTTTTACATCTTGAACAATTAGAGCTTGGCTTGCATGGGAACAATAGACCTTTTTAAGCTGTTTGACTCAAACTCAATGACGTACACTTCTACTTCCTCATCGGCATTGATCACAAAGTCAATCTTATCGTAATCATGAAAATCAAAGAGTGGGCCAGTGGTCACAACATTATTCAATGTTGCTTCTTTACCTTGCTCTTTTGTTACCCACTCTTTATCTTCCTCAGGGTCTTCACTTTTAATTGGAACTTCATTGAGTTGAATAACTAGCCCATTATAAAAATTTCTAGATGAATCCACTTCTGACAGTGTTGTACAGCAAAGTTTGTGTTTCACTGAGTTGGACTCTATGTTGCTTGGTAGATCATCATGTTCTATTTTAGCATCTTCCACCACCAACTCTTCACCATCATTATCATGTTCTACATTATGTCCAACCACCTGCCTATTGTCATCCATCTCTACTTGGCACAAAGAATCTGCAGCTCTTTCCCTCATTTTGTCTACTTTTTTCATGAAGTTATCAGTGTTTTGTGCAAATCGTAAAGTAGCTTTACCAAGTTGTTCAATAAGCTTTTCAAGATTTGATGTCTCTTCATGCTGATGATGTCGCAAACTTGGTAGAATTTCTTGATTCCCACCCCAATTAGAAATAGGGTACTCCATCTGTTTATGGTCATCATTGCAGAAATAGAAGCTTTGTGCAGTTGGTCCTTTCCAAAACAAGTTCATAGGTAGGTCATCAATATCTATGTCAGAAGTTTGTGGGGAAACAAACTCATCCAAAAATAATCCTATAGGCAAGTCATCACAATCAGCTCCGTAGTCAATCGTCTCAAGATGTTGATCCAATTTCCATGCCTCCTAAAACAAAATTGAGTCAAAGAACCAGTGGATCAACATGAAAATTAGTGAAAAATAAAATAAAACTGATTCAACTAGCAATAAAATTAATTCAATGGAAGCAAGTAACTTAAAACTTTCCCCGGCAACGGCGCCAAAAACTTGATAGGCGAAATCGCAAGTGCACGATATCATTCAAGTAGTATAGGACTAGAAGAGTCCCGAATATCGATCTCACAAGGAAAGTTGTCACCTATTTCACTTGAGTTAATTTCACACCAATTAAATAAGAAAATTAAAAGTTTATAAAAAAATAATGATGTTATTTAAACTAAAATTAAATACCCTATCTATTTTAATCTAGGAAGGAACTCAAATTAATGGACTAGAAAATATATAAATGAAAGCGTTGAGACTCACGAATTCACAATAAACAGGCGTTCCAATTATGCAATCCCACTCATGACAATTCACCATCACGTACTTACAACCAGTTTCACAAGTTTAATTGAAAACATCTCTCGAGCAAATTCAAATCTACCCAACCAAGTAAACCCACTATATCTCTATGTGAATTTCAACATACAAGAAACCATTTTTGTGGTCACACAAATCATAAAAGTATATCCTTATCTTCTATGCAATTTATGTTTTATATTAAAGTGCTAAATTGGTGACTTACCTCTCGATTTCCTCAGTAATTCACTGACGCAATTACAAGTTGATCAGACTCATAAAAGGTAATTACATATCACAATAGAAAATAAGCACGCAATAACAATTAGAGTCATGAATGGGACTAACACAATCAAAACATGTCTATTGCTTCATCAATTGTCTCAACAAGGAAAATTAGTTACGCATAATAAAAGAATTCTTAACACAAGCATTCATAGGGTTCGAATACATGTCCAGATTCTAGCAATAAAAGACGAAGAATAATGAAAGAAACGTTTGCACCAAACGAAGAACTTCGCTCTTCAATCTTCACGCGAACCCCGGCTTCAATCTTCGAGCCCTTGCTCTAATCTCCTAACCCTCAAGAATGAGTTTCTATGATGAATCCCCCCTTTTATCGAAGAGTTCTCGTTCTTTTATAGTTGGGGAGACCTTAGAACCCTAGAATGTGTCAAAAAGGGCCCGAAAACCAGTAGACGCCATCTGCCGACACGGGCCGCGGATGGCCGCGGGTATGCTTGCCGCGGCCAACAGATTTTTAGGTAAGCCTGCGAGTGGCCGCGGGTATGCTTGCCGCGGCCTACCCGCGGCCTTCTTTCCCGGCGTGCATTTCGGTCCCTACTTTGGCTTTTTCTTGCGGCAATGGTCATTTTCAGCTTTTTCTTCATTTAAGCACGTCCCCAAACTTTTTGATCTATTCATCAGGGTCCCCGCTCTTTTTAAACATGACACAAATGACCTCTTTCAAGTTCTCAACGGTGGTATTCAACATTCACACTTGTTGACATTGATCTTTTCTCTTCCCACTCCCGAGCATACACATCTTGATGCATGTAAAGCTCAATTTAGTTTAAAAATAGTTCTTTTAACTTGTATCACTCCAATTTGAGCTTTTCACCTATATAAATCATATTCACACAAATCAGGTAGAAATCTGCTCGATTTCATATAGAATTGCATAAGTTAAGAGAAGTATTTTTACATATAAAATACACTTATCACATAACACTAAACTTCAACAGTTAAAAAAATAAAAAATAAAAATTAAATAAGCAAAAATATAAAGTTAGCACTTAGCAGCTCTTAACTACAGTTAAATTGACAAGAAGAACCTGTACAAGCAAGAAAATAAGAAACAATGACAAATTACCATAAGATTTAAACCTGCAGACACAATCCAAATCTAAATATTGGGTCTTTTCCCCACAAGAGCAACATATTTTCAGAAACAAATAAACTTTATGAAACTGAACCACTTTTCTATTCCCCTTACCAATCACAATTCCCTAAGTCAAGAATTTTCTGCTACATCAAAATATAAAACAAACAATTTGGTGATAATTTCAATGATTCTTATCAAGATAACCGGATGCCACTTGGAGATAGTTCAATTGGTACTAGGTAAACATCACGATAACATAAGCCACAAAGAAAAGCACAGAAGCATAAAGGAAAATTGATTCAAGTTTATTCTCTCCTCGTCCTCTTTTCCTTCTCTCTCTTATCCAATTAGTGATTAGTAATTTTACTAAATCTGAAGCTGCCAATGCTAACTTGTCTATTTTTTATTTTACTGCTAGTTTTGCTAGTTATTCCTAGATTTCAGTCTGCCATAGGCAAACCTGCAATCTTTTTTCTTGTTTATGAATTATACTGTGTTCCTGTAATGATCTTTTTTCTGGTTTTTTGAACATCCGGCAGCCTGGGTCTGAACAGCAAGATGGAGGAATTTGTCGAACAATGCATAAATTTGTTGGATTGCTTGACAACTGGGGACAGGAAGCAGAGCAAAAGAGTCAGTGAATACCTTATCAATTATATGGAACAATACCGCATTTAACAAAAAGGAGGTGAAAGAATGTTCCTAGAACAAACCTTTTTGGAGTCATTCGAACCCCATTTTGCTGAATTTGAAAGAGATTTGTGGATTGGGCTGCTTCATGCAATTAAATCGTACCTGAAATTGACCACCAAATGGAGACAACAAGAGGTAATAGAAGCGAAAATCTAAGCCAAACACAAAGGGAGCGAAATACCAGAAATTTTTTGGAAGCAAAAAATCCAAAGCCAAACACAAAGGAAGCAAAATTCCAGATATTTTTCGGTCGAAGAAGAAGATTCAAGACATCACAAATGAGATGAGAAGAAGAGCTCTGTACAGTAAAACAATAAATATATGCATCTATCTAGAATAAAACTACGCCATTGCCTTACTGTACACATTTACTGTTCCTCGTAACAGTAAATTGGCGAATATATTTAATTAAAAAGAAAAAAGAGGGAGGGATATTAGGATTCAATTAAACATGTTACCATCAGATAGCTTTATATTGAGAAGAATGCAGATAATTTCTCAAATTTGTTGGGAAGCTAATTAATTAACGTTACATACAGATGGTCAGATAGGATGGACTCATGAGAAACTGCAACAAAGTCCTGAAGCTGATATTAAAATAAAATTCTGGACAATCTCAGACCAAAGACAAGGCCTTACATAGAATGAAGGGGCTTTCACAAGCGTGCTGTGTGGAGTATGTGTGATCCGACTGCTTGTATACCTGTTGTACATGTTTTTGGTCATCTATAATTTTGATTCAATTGGATCTTCATTGCATTCAGCTCAAGTTTTACATTTCTTTAAGGCGGTTAAAATAATCGCTCAGTTTCAAACATGTATATATAGTTCTAATAATTATGGAGGTAGAGTAGTGTTACTGATCTCCATAAGAAATAAATCTTGAGTGACTCAAGTTTCAGATAACAACCCAATCCACATTTTGAGACATATATTGGTGCTTGATTCTCATTATGCATTTGCATTATAATACAAGAAATAATAATAATAATAATAACAAGGTCAAATCAGTCGTGAAAGTATTTGAAATGTGTGGCATTGGCTACATAGAATTCTCTATAATTTTTGTTTCAAAATCCCAAGAAGCTTCCGCATGGTATTTGGAGTGGCCTGCCTGGCATGGCAAACAAAATTATAGCATTTCCAATCAAACTTCTCCAAAAACTGATCTCATTTCATCATAACGAGAAGCCGACGAAACCAACCCTAAATCCAAATTATAGTGGAGCCCATCCATCTTTGTTGGTAGTGGAAGCGGGGGAGAGGTGCAACGGCGCAGCTTTGGGCGGTTGGTTTGCGTCAGTGAAGGAAGGGAAGAGAAGAGATTCGGTATGGATGAGCAAGTAGCCATTTTGGATTCTGGTTTAAGCTGTGTTTACCCTTTGGATAAAACTCACTTTTTTTTGGGCAACATCTATGTGGGTCTATGTATGATCCAATTACTTTCTGGGCCGCTGAGTTTATATGATACTCTTTATTTTATTAATTTATAATTTTATTTATTATTGATTTGATTTTATTTGATTTGATTTATAATAAAGGTTAGAGGCGCATTGACCCAAACAAAATTCGAATAGTTAACAAACGCAAACTTGTCAAAGCATGACCAGCTCTATTAGCAATTTTTTCATAAAAACCTTAGGGCATGTTCTGTTTATATTTTTTGAATTCATTTTGAATTTTGTCTTTTAAGAGTAAATATTAACTAAAAGAAAGATTTCATTTCCCCTTATTTTGAGCATTTTTAAATTTTTAAATTGAAAAGCTCAAAACAAGGGAAATGACATTTTGTCATTTTGAGTTCCTCAATTAAAAAATTTGAAAATGCACAAAATAAGGAAAATGAAATCCTTCCTTTACTAAATATTTACTCTTAAAAGACATGACTCAAAATGAATTAAAAAAATAGAACACGTCCTTAGGGTCTGTTCTCCTTATTATTTTGAAATCTTTTTTAGTTTTCAATTTTTTAAAACACTGAAAACGTATTTACTTTCATATTTTCAAAAAAAAAATGAATTTTTTAAAAACAAGAAATTTTTTAACAAAGAAAACAGAAAATGATAAAAAGTCATTTTTAGAGTTTTTAAGTAAAACACAGTACTCAATTAAAAATAAGGAAAACGCTTTGTTTTAAGAATTTCAATTTCTCTCTCCTCTAACTTTATAACTCTTCATCCCTCAACCCCCCAAATCAATTGCGACTACTACAACCTTCGTCCCTCCGCCCCAAATAAATTACGATTATTACAATTTTGCTTCTCTCCATCGTCTTCTTAGTTTTTTCTCTCTCTTCCAATTTCTTTGTTCTAATGATACACTCAAATTACAACTACTCTATCCTCTCTCCTTCATCCCTTCCCCCAAATGTTATTTCTCTCTCTCTCCTCTAATTTCTTTTTTCCTCATAACAAACTATATAACAAAATTTTATATTTTAATCTTGGTAATGATACATTAGAACAAAATAATTTTATTTAAGGAAAGAACAAAATTATTTAATTTACTTAAAGAAAATTATTTATATTACTTAACAATTAAATAAATTCTCAAAGGGTCAAAAAAATATATTTTCCAGTTTTGTATTTCTTAAAACAGTTTTTCAAAATGACAAAGTAAACGCATTTTTAGAAATTTCAAAACAAGCACTCAAAACAGAAAATTAAAAATAAATTGAAAACTGAAAAATAGAAAATAAAAAACTAAATCACGAACAGAACGCACTCTTAAATTTTTATTTTATTTTATTATTTTTTTTTTTTGCAAAGGAGTCCCAAGGCGTATTTGGCATGTCAATATGGAGCAGGATCTGTGCCAACTCAACAATTAATTCCCCCCAAATGACAGGGCCCCACCTCCAAAAATATCAAATTGCTGATTTCACCCACCCGGCCACGCCAAACCCAAACATCTACCCCCCCGCCACTCCTGGGTCTCACAAAGAACAGACCCCCCAATTGTCGGTGGCCCAAGAAGGCGAAGAAGCATTGCTGGCGACGGAGAAAGTAGCCCACCCTCCCCCCGAAGACCGAATGCTCCTGTGACTGCGTATTAGCATCCTTTATTTACCGTTTTGAGGGTTTAGGCGCTTGGTTCAAACAAGGCCGGACCTTCAGCGTACAGGGCCTTAAGTGAAGTTTCTAAAATGGGCCTTGTAGTAAATGATTTTTTTTTAAATAATAATATGCTAAAATAGAGTCTAAAAATGATCTACGATACTAGTTATTCACTAATAATTAAACAAAATAACAGTTTAAGTTGTTAAACAAAAAGAAGCTAGAATATCAATTCACTAATCAAGAAATATAATACTAAAAACGACTGAAATTTGATCTTATTTTTTGTTTTATTTTGTGTTTTTCCCCCTTTTCCTTGATTGTTTTCCGTTGTTAAATTGAAACTCTATCTATTATATTAAAATTTATAGTGCTACTCAAATTCAAATTTAAAATGTAAGTATCTTTTCATATATATATATATATATATATATTGATAGATGATAAATGCACACAGAAGAAGATCATAAGTATATAGCTCAAAAAAGAAAAAGAAAAAAAAAATGAAAAATGGGAGGAAGAAATTGGGCCCTTAATTTATTGGGCCCTAAGTACAAGCATGTTGTGCTTGTGCTCAAGTCCAGCCATAGGTTCAAAGGCGAAGAAGATACGAAGATCGCAGTCCACCAATTAGAGAGAGTAATACTAGTTAGTAACACTGATACTTGATATTATATCATAGTGGCATGAAATGATAAGTTGAATTGAATTGAAAAAAAAAGGTTAAGGACCTTAACTGATAGAAAGTGCAAAGGTTGGAGACCTGTTGTGAAACTAACCCTATTTAGTTTAATACAACTAATTGTGTTAAAAATCAATAGCTAAATGTAACACATTTACACGACACTAAACAATTTCTAAAATCCAGTTTTATGTAACTAATTAAATTTAACAATGCTAATGTGGATACTCTGAGCGTACTTTTAGGCTTATGAAGCTCACAATGTGAGGCAAGTGTAGCAATTTAATTGGTTTTTCATTTGACAAATGAAGCTTATTCATCATTATGAGGCTCTTAATGGTAGGTTCTTGATGATTTTTATTCAAAAAAAATTGGTCAATTTATTTTCATCTGTTGTAAACAAGTGCACTGATCATTTTACAAATGCCTTAACGAGCGCGCCCTTAAGAATTATTATTATTTGTTATTAAGCACATGATCTGCCAGAAAGCACAAATTATTAATCCTCGCTCTTATAAGTTTTTTCCTTGTAAATCCTGATTGTAGGCTACAGAAGTGAGAAGACGGGAAATGGCAATAGGCTCAAGGCATTTCCTGCTCATGCAACGCAATGCAATGCCGCAAAACTCCACCTTCAGCTACTTAGTTTACTCTGAAATAGTTTTCTGGAATCTATTCACTATTGGAAGTTAAGCAGAGATTGATTAGCTAGGTGCTAAGTAGGTTGGTCAAACTCCAGAGTACTTGCTTTGTGTGTGTGTGTGTGTGTGTGTTCCCACACTAGACAGCCCTTGACGGCGTCAAAATTGAAAGGCTGGGATAGCCACGCATCCCAATTTCCAAATTCAACCCTTGATTAATAAAATAATAATGAGCGAAAGAGCTAAGATCCTTCTCAGTCAGTCAAACTCAAAGTACCATTTCCTTATTAAAAAGGGCCAATTCGATGCCATACAACTCAGTGCTGTCCTCAGCCAAGATGAAGCTGACCCTAACTTTCATTTCCTGCATCTTCCGCTTAACTTTATCTTCAGGTACACCAGCAAAGCAAATAATTTGCTTCATTCTTACCACTATCATTCTCAATAAAAAAAATCACCCATTTTTATCATTTTTCTTTTTGCAGAACTAGATTTTCAAGTCCCACCATCAAACTTGACCACCAACTTTACTTCCCAATTTGTTTTGTCGAATGAAAAGAACACCATTCTGATATAGTCATTATTGTAGGGTTATCTTTGGCATACTATGCATGATTTATGTTGGTTATTATTGTTATTGACTTAGTTATTAACTAGTAGGTAGTGGCCATGTTTTGTATCCCTCATTGTTGAACTCAGTTGAATAAGGATAAGCACTGCCCCAATTCTCAATCCCGCGTCCAAGTAGTTGGTTAGGATTATTAGTCTAATATAAGAGAGCTTAAACATTGTAAGGCACATGTTGAAGATAATGCAAAAAATTATCCATACCCCATATTGATCTCTTCTCTCTAAATTAATCTGGTTCTTCCCTTGCTTCGCTCTCCTTCTCTACAAAAAAAATTCTATCCATATCAGTGGTATCTAAGCCGTTCGACCCATGGATGCTGAATTTCTTAGTCAAATCTACGAAATCTTAGCCCTACAAGCATCAAGAATCCACCATGTTCAAGCCATCTTGCAAAACGGGTGTCAGGATCTCCGGCGATTGGCGCACCTATTTTCATCATACAATTCTGTGGATGAGTGTGATGAAACTAATACTTATAACAGTCCTCCAATCTTCAATGAGGAACCCATTGTTTTAGTCCACGAGCCTATCAAAATGACAATGGATGAAATTCTTGTCTATGATCTGTTTTGGAGCGGCAACACTTCACCAACTGCTGTTTCATCAATTCTCATTGGCTTGAAGAAATCGAACTTTGTCAAAAAGGGAGTATATTTTGAAATGAACTCCCAAGATTTCCATGTTAACCTTGTGGTCAAACAAATTCAGGAAGGGAATGTCACAATGGCAAGTCTATGTAGGAAGGTCATTGCATCAACAAGCGCTCAAAATTATTTTGAACGCGGAAAAATGATCCTTGCCGACAAGGATCTTTAAGGGGGTGGAATGATATAGTCATTATTGTAGGGTTATCTTAGACGTACTATGCATGATTTTTGTTGGTTATTATTGTTATTGACTTAGTTATTAATTAGTAGGTAGTGGCCATGTTTTGTATCCCTTGTTGTTGAAGTTAGTTGAATATGGATGAGCACTACCTCAATTCCCAATCCCACGTCCAAGACTCCAAGTAGTTGGTTAGGATTATTAGTCTATATAAGAGAGTTTAAACATTGTAATGCACATGTTGAAGATAATGAAAAGAATTATCCATACCCCATATTGATCTCTTCTCTCTAAATTAATCTGGTTCTTCCCTTGCTTTGCTCTCCTTCTCTAAAGGGGGGGGGGATGCCAAAAAACAAACACGTCCACTGGAACTAAAGGGCTTGTTTTAAGGTTTGAAAAAATGTTTGTTAAAAAGTCTTTTTCTAGTAGTTCTAAATAGAGTTTCTAGAGTTCTATATTTTTTATCTAGATATTCGTATAATTGTATTAATGTTAATTTATTACTTAATAATCTAAAAGCAAACAGAATAGCGGAGCGGAATTCTAAAATTCTAACACTTTTATGCCACTTTAATGATAACGGTTTTCTCAGTTTTTAAAATTAATTCTACTCGGTACTTTCCTTAACTAACAGTAATTGTTTACCAGTTTTATCTCTCTCAGTTTTTTTTTTTTTTATAATAATCAAAGAAAAGGAAGACATATAGTTTTTTATTTTTTAAATGATCCAGTTTTATAATAATATATTATTTTAATGAATTCTTAGATAATGAAAAATTTTATTTCACTTTAATTACAGAACAAGACATAGAACATTTAATATCAAAACTAGAAAAGTTAGAAATTTTAGGAGAAAATGTGTTAAAATATTGGGAAAAAGATAAAATAGTTTGTGAATTAAAAATAAAAAATCCAGAATATATAATTAAGACAAAAAATATAAAAGCAACTAATCAAGATGTAGAAGATTTTAAAATGCATATTTCAGAATTATTAAAATTAGGAGTTATAAGAAAATCAG
>CAVNYN010248220.1:0-11470 GCA_963692815.1 Nyctanthes arbor-tristis
TTTTTTTTTTTTTTTTTTTTTTTAAGCACCAGATTTGATTTCGGTGATTTTGGGCTCTGAAATTGATCTTGGGTAATTGGGCTGTATCTATTTATTATTTTTTTTAGCCCTTCACTTATTTTTCTGGGCCCTGAATTCCCAAAAAAGGGCCCTTCAATTTTTGGGCTAAGGGAAAACTGTTGATATATACCTGCAAAGAGAAGAAAGCTATTGGTGATATACCTGCTAAGAGAAGAAAGTTATTTGATCAAACACCTGTTTATTCGCAAGTAAGCCTCTTTTTCATGTCATGCCAAGTGTAATTATGTTAACCAATTCTAAATATGAATGAAAGATATTGTTTTCCTTGTCAGGTTTCTATAAGAATGTATACCTAATTGGCAATTGGCAAAGGCAAAGGCAAATAAAAGTTGTATAAGACATATAATCTTGTTTATCATGTTGTCAAACATTTTATGGTATGTATGCACAATGGTTGGTTAACAGATGGTATTTGCAAATTCTTCTAATGGCGTCCATTTGATGATAAATGTATCTCGTCCTCTTCTACACAATGGAAAGGATAGATTGTGAGATTAGTTAATTGTATCCGTCTTTTATATCGGATTACTTGAATTGGAGTATTTTTTTTACTTTTTATACAAGTTAATGAAATTAAATAACTCTATAAACCCGTTTGGTTCCACATGAAATGAGTTTATATATCTCTTTTATTTCTGATAGAGAAATGACGATAGTAGCCAGTATCTCGATAGCATTTCATTAGTTGTGTTTGTTGATATGCATGTCATGTGGACGCAGATAAGCTGGTTTCAAATTTTTTATTTTTTATTTTTTTTTAAAAGTTTGGTTTTCGGATTAATTGACTCTATTAATGATTAGGATTTTCAACCTCAATGTATCACCATACAAAAGGGCCTCTCCATTCAAAAAGATAAATACTGAACACAACAAAACCTGTTCTCTGCCAATTGCCATAAAATATTATGGTTGTCAAAAAAGAATAAGCAAAAGAATATTTATTTTCTTTTTAAATGCAAATTAGGATCATAAGCGAAGGATTCAATGACTCGAACTCAAATTTCTTTAAACTGATAAAGGGTTATCTTTGCGATTAAGTTAGGCCCCTTCGGTCAAATTAATATTTATATTATATTTAGTTGAGTATAAAAGATAAATAAGTATTTAATTCATTCGGAGGCACTTCGATACTTTTGTTACCAAATAATCAATTTAATTTTTTTTTTTTTCAAATTGAGAACAAAACAATCAATAATTTTTCATCAAAAGCACTTTTTAAAAATGTTTTACTATAAAAACTCCGCTACAAAAAGCTCCATCCACAACAACCATACCAAATGGACAGGAATTCGAGTCATAGTTTTGCATGTAAATGAGGTGAACCAGTTTGCGTTGGTTTTAAAATTTTATATATGCCTTTAAACATATATATTCACTTTTCAAACTTTTCAAACTGTATTTTCCATGAATAAAGATGTCCTTGTTACCAATGACAAGATCTTAATTTTGAAAAACAATTCTGTTTTGGCTAATTATAACTACATGCAAAGGGTAATCTTGATGCGTAATTTCTTTTGCCTAGCAACTCTAGAAAGTATGAAATATCGTCATGAATCACTACCAACCATAGTCATCAGCTGTCAGGATTGCAATTTAAAGTAAATTTGAATTAGTTATTTTATAAGACCATATGATCCTTGATCCATAAATTTTAATTCGTTATTTTATAGGATCATATGATCCTTGATCCAATAGGTAAAATTTTTCTATTGATTCAATCCAAAAATACAATTCTAACAACCTTACTCTAGACTAATTGGATGAATGAATAAATTATTTAATTATTATTGAGGGGAAGATGAATAACTATTCAAGCAAAGCTTTTTGAAGCCATTCAATTTTTTCCCCTTTAATGGAAAAGAGAGTTGATTAATTAATTATTTAATAACAAAACAAGAAGGGAGTTGATAACTTATATATATAGTAACAAAATACGGAGGCCAAGACCCACATGATTTAATGACATTCTAGTTAAGTTTAAAGTCCTTAATTAAAGGTTCAATTCCCCACTACAACCCCTTTGTAATATCCCCCACCCCACCAAATAGGAAAAAAAAGAATAATTATCAATTTAAAAAAAGGGTCCCCAGGGGGTGTTAAAATGATCGTCTAGCACTCTAGCTATAGTAGGCATTATAAAGAACGCCTATCTCTATATTTTGCCAAGTACTTGATTAGTGAAAAGTGTTTATAACATGGGGCACTTGATAATACATTATTGAAAGAGGATAGTGAACCTCTTTCATAATGCAAATCGCGGGCTTTAAAAATTTTCTTATTCCACATTATTTTCTTTTTTCACAATAAAGTTCTACTTGATTCGCGATTGAGAGACATTGAATGAAGTAACTAGTGAGTGTGATTTTCTTGTTATTATTCCATTATTATTTAATGGGTGGAATTAAAAATTGATAGTTATAATTAAAATATATTAAATTAAATATAGGTAAATTAATAAAGTAATGTGAATTAGACTTTTCAATACTGTAAGAGACAATGAACCATATACTTGAGATGAACGGAGTAATAATTTCTTTCTACAAGTGTTAAGAATTATGAACCTATAAACAATGAAATAAAGTGTTATAAGGATATTTTTTATGTTGAAGGGGGAAAACTCAAAGTTGAACCTTTCCATTCAAAAAAAAAAAAGAAAAGTAGTGATTGATAGGGAAAAAGAGTACTGATATTTATCTATATCGGAGATTGATATCTAATTTAGTTGACATTTTTATATTAAATTAAATGATGGTGTATAATTATAAATACATGAAGGTATTTCACACATTTAATATTTAATAAGAAAATACCAACTCGACTGATGTGATAAATAGCACTATTATTCAAAAAAAGAAAAGAAAAGAAAAAGAAAAAAAGAAAAGCTAGGAAAGCCAATGGGAATAACATGAAAAGTCTAAAAATTGTAATGTACTCTTCAGCATTATTTATAAATACGAGTAGTTTAAATGTGCTTTGCACGTTGTATGACAATATATAATGTAATAGACAAAACTTAAAACAATAAAATAATTAGGTTTGGATTCTTATATATGGCTGTTGATAGTATTGAAATATATTTAAATATATGATATCGTTATTTCTCCAATAAAAAAAATTATAATCATTTATGATTTTATAAAACGTTTTGTTTAAATAAATTTCTTATAAAATACTAATTTAAAGGGATAACAATATGGTAGCTTTGTATTTAATATTGTGGTTTTAATCTTGAAATTGAACTAAAGTTAACTACAATAAAAACTAGATTAATATTGGAATTGAATTTAAACAATACACTAATTAAAATTAACATAATAATGTGGAATTAGAAGCAAAAATAGAATTTGAAATTAAAAAAAAAAAAATCAAAAGTGAGGTACAATTTACCATACTATGAAATAATAGTTGAAATTGAAATCAACCACAATAAATACTATACTAAAGATTAAAAAAATATTATAAATACAAATTGTTTCAAGGAAAGTTTCACGATACGTTACTTTCTTTATAATAATTGATTAATAAGAGTGTAATAAATAGAGTGTAATATTTTAGTTTCTTAATATTTTAATATATTGTGGTTAATCAATCGAGTGCAATAAATGTAGTATAATAAAAAAAGGGCAAATTGGAAATTAAAAGAAAATTATAGGAGTAAAAGTGAAATCCAAATGTTTTATAAGGATTCCACTTTTTATACTGAAATGGAAGTGTAGGAATTGGTAGCTTGTATCTTCGGAATTATTTATTAATTACTATTTGACTGTCAAGTCTTTCAATTGGCATATAAAATGCTCTTAAGCATCTCTAATGCAAAGAGTGGAGGTGAAGGTCGAGAGGAGGGAGATAGTGAGGAGATAATTATTTAAATTGAATGTGTGAGTGGAAAGCAGTGTAAAAAAAAGTGAGAAAAGTGAAAAAAAGATGAGAAAGATAGATAGAAATTCAAAAATAATGATAAAATAATAGTAGAGAAAGTGGAGATGAATATGTGGTTTTGGACCTTGGGATTGACATGATGAAGGAAAAGTGGAGCAAATTGGTGTAAATGAGTGAAAAGTGATTAACAGAAAAAAGAAAACTAAAAGAAAATAAGAAACATGTGGGATCCACTAAACTTTATTGTATCTTCTTATTTTTTGATGACCTTCACTAAAAGCAAACCGCAGCTTGCTAGAATTCCAAATATTTCTCTACCATAAACAACAAGCTCAATCGGGAAGATTATTTACAAAAAGATTGTGTAAGCGGTAAGGTAACCTCCCTTGTCCTATTATTATATTTTAGGTTTTAATCTCATCTCATTTTTTCCGACTTGATTTTCATGACTCTATTCGACCGTCCATTTGAGAGGTGTTGATTTGATATTAAATATATAACTGTTTATCTTTTATTCACTCCATCTTGTAAAGATAATACACGACACTTACATTTTTCACATTAGATTAAAGTAGATTAATTAATTAATCAATTAATGTTATTAGAAAAATATATTTCTTAATATATATTTTCATTTGCTTAATATTTTCACTTTATGTAACACTCCGTGTAATTTCTCTACTTTAATAGTGGCACCTTCGGAATAATAATTGGTTCTAACATTCAACTATAAGTAGTCGGTGAATAAATCTTATAATTAGATGACTAGTCGAAACATTTTATAAGAATTTGAAGACATTTTGTTTGTTCGACGAAAATAAAATGATTACTCGAATTTATGTCAATTACTCCATCAGTTATGGAGACTTGCTAAGAGAACAACTAAACTTAATCGGGTAGTAAATTTTGAGACTGAGGAATGCTTAAAGTAAAAATGTAGTGTCTCACTCGTATAGTCGAAAATATAAGGACTTAATTATAGAGTACAATAAGAAAAATGGGTTTATCAAGAAATAAGTGGAAAAAATCTAAAGACATTTGTATCCAATAGGCATTTCCTACATGAATTGAATCTATAACCCACACTTGGCATCTTGATTTACTATGAAGGATTCTTATACCTCCATTTAGACTTATTGTTGTTGGACAATTGCAAAGTATCTAGGACAAGTGAGAGCCTTTTCATGGGTAGAACTCAAAGACTTTAGAAAACAAGTAGGAAAAATTCGTCTATAAATTGTGCATAGCTTTGAACACTCCCAAAAGACCTTCAAAAGCCCTCTTTTATCTCTTCAAACAAGGTCTCTTTCATATACATATAGAACTCACATTCTAAAAGCTATTTTTGCTTGAATATACCAAGGATTTGGAGGTATTTTGCCACTCACTAACATCCACTCATCTTTAAAGATATAAGAGTTAAGGTGAGTAATTCATTTTTTGGTTTTCCGTTGACATGCATAAGTTTCAAGCAAGTTCCAAGTAGAGGCATGTGTTTTGGAAAGTATTAAAATGTTTTCTTGCATACAGAGTAATGGAGTCCTTCTACCCATTTTGTATTGTTTACTTTGATTTGATCCATACTATGACTCCAATATAGGATGAGTAGTATGGAAATTGCTATGGATTAATAAATGATTGGAAATCCGGTAAAAGCTAACCGGAAGTTTGCTTTGAATCTATTATTGCCATTACCATTTTGGTATTTGAAAGGCAATAAGGCGTCATGGATAGTAAGGACTTCTAGTATTTGGGGCCTTATGTTTCTATAGTGCATTCAAAAGATTTGTGCATCCTTACGTTTCTTAAAATTGTAATATGGAATGATTTTTATGACAATATGGCGAACCAAAATAATGTATTACTCAAGGGGCATTTTGTACTCACTTTGTATGTATTTAACATTTTGTAGATGATCAATCGAAGGATACGTGAAAGGCAAGCCGAGGAGTGGAGTTTATCTCACGACGGGAGCAAGATTATGCATGTGATCGAGACGGATGCTTGGGCTATTATGAAGATAAACCAATATTTGTAATATACTTGGGAACTACATACGAGTTTGAGATCTTTTGTGCCTATACTCTCTATCTTTTGCACCATAATAAGATTATGAGGGATATGCCTACGTTTCGTGTTTAATAGAATAGTCTTTAACGAGGTAATGGTAGAAGTAAGACAAGTATATGTAGGGAGATCTAAATAACTAAATAAAACTTGACTTGTATGGTATCATTATAAAGAAAGCTTTTGCAAAAAGATTGGGAGTCCCATTTTCACATGTAAAGGCCTCCCAAGCTTGTGTTTGGTTATCTAATATATAAAATGGCTTTTATTTAGTGTATGTCTTGTTCATTCTTATAGATTAAACATGAAGAATGATTCTCATGATATAGAATTAATTTAGCTTAAATATGTAAACAAATTTTCTTCAACACTATCTCGTCATAAATAATATAACTCTAAATGAGTTGAAGATGTCAAACAACACCATCTCGTCTAAGGAATAAAACGTAATTGATTGACAAGTCTCGTCCCTCGCTAAAGCAAGAATTGAAGTTTGTGCTTAAGACGCTTTCGATATTTTGATTATGTAATATACCAAAATCCATGGAATAACGAGGGGCGTGATACTTTATCTGTCCTTTTATATTGATTACAATGAACAATAAATAATATTACATTAGAAAGTTAAGAAATTAACTAAGAAAGGTGGACTATAATTTAAGGGTGAGGCTACAAGTAGGTTCTAGTTTAGGCTTTGGTTAACGCTTTTTTACTTTTTCCTTGAAAAAAGACAGTCTTGCCCTTTACCTGTTTTTCCATGGTTTTCATGGATTTTCTTTGTTTTCAAGGCTCTGATACCACTTCGGGGTTGCCCTCTGAAACTCAAAGATGGAATTAAGAGAAACAATCTCGTAAAACTACTCATTACGAGCCAGAAACTGTCTATAGGCGTGGTAATGGTATTTTCTGTCATTATATGCCCTGATCATATAATTTACTTCTTCAGTAAGTTGAGTAACTCTTTAGCTTACTATTATTTTAGTAACACAATCATATAGTTGAGTTCTCCAAAGCCTCTTAATGGGTTGGATGGTTTCCTCAATCTTTTGATCTAATTGTTGAAGATCCATATGATAGTATGAGTTAAATAGAGTAGAGTCACAATGAGTCTGCTCTAAAAGTCTTTTTGGATTAGATTGATTAATTAAAACCTGTTGTCTAGCCGGGTTATCACCAACTAATTCATCAAGCAAGTCTTGAAGACTAAATGGATTATTATTAAGCAAGTCTTCTGCTATAGTTGCTCAATCAAACTTCTTTAGTTAATTGCTCAGAAGATCTGAGATATAACTTTGTAGTTTGATAGTTGCTACTATCTGTTACTATGGGTAAACAAAAGTTTACCTTGTTTATATGCATATTGTTTAGCATGTTTGATAAGTATAAAAATACTTAAGGTTTTTCTTAACAATTTGATGAAGTAGAAATCTAAGGTACTAAGCGACATAGATGTATATTAAGCAACTGGAATTTAGGAGATTATAATTTTATATCTTCTTCTTATTGTGTCGGATATCTCCTTTGTTGGGTCTACTACGCTTCTTGTTGATGCTTCCTCAGATAGGTCCCCCTGGCTGTGCCTCACAACAGATCGGACTTGTTGTCTACTGGCAATTAATTCCTTCACACGACCTCTTGTCAACACGGAACAAAGCCAAGACGATGGACAAAGTGTTAATCTGTACACATGAGTGGGATAATGATCTTTAAAAGCAGAGTTTACAGGAAATAGACTTCTACTTATGAACAAGGAATAAGGATTATAACTTCCTTATCCTATTAATTTACGTCATAGTTGGGCTATAGCCTATGTAGGAAAGCTTCAAGCTTTCATTGTTTTAGAAAGCATAAGAAATCTCTTATGGAAATTTAGAAATGGATGGATTTGGAATACCTTCTTAATATGAATAGTGCTCCTTTTATAGACAGAAGGGGCGTCTACTTTACATAATGGAGAGGTCCCTACATTATACTGTTTCAACCACCTTTATAATGGAGGGGTCTTTATTTCATTATTTTGTTCAGCAACAAGAGTGTCGGCACCACAATTTCCTGCCACTTGTTGGTGTAATAACGTCATTGTATACGTCATTCGGAGTCTGAATTATCTCCAGATTGCTTTGATGGAGACATCTCAACTTTTGCTTTTCCTTTATTGCGGTGTCTACATGCATGATCTATTCTAAGCACATTCTTTATAGCACTGCACATTTGTCCTTTCTCTAGATCTAGCCCATTCTATTCATCAAGGCAGAATGGCCTTTCAAAAATAGCAATTTTCTTTGCATCCTTAGATCATCCAGACAGCTCTTGGTCAATGAAGTCATTAAGATAAACTTTGATGAGTGGTTTACCTTAATCTTGGAGTTTGTATTAATCCCTCTAACTTTATGTAAGAAGGATCTGAATGACTTTGATCTCCATGCTTGTAGAACTTCTCTTGAGATCTGGATTGGTTCTTTGATAATGGGTGTTGCCAAGATCTTATCTTGTGATACTACTCCGATTTCAATGAAATGATAACCTTTGAAAATGTTATCTTCATTCCAGAAAGGGATGGTGCTGGTTACTGATAAGAAGACTGTTTTTTCCTTAGCCTTAAGAACTTTAGTCTTCCATTTGAGAACTGATTTTACCAGTGATGGACTTAATACTGAAATTTCTTTGGCATCTTGATTGAGATAAATGAATTTAATCAATCCATAATTGAATGATTCAGCAACAAGTTCTGGTTCTGCTTCTTAAAAGAATATGAATTTTCCATATTCTTCAAAGGTTCCTGCAAAATGATACTTTGATGTAGCAGCTCCTATTGCTCTGGCTTTCGCCTCGAGACTAATGAAGTTGGAGAATGGTGCCTTGATTACTGAAATTTCTTTTTCAGTAACTTCTTCTTTTTCTAGCTTAAGATTAACCAATCTGCTTGGTATTGGTGCTGGGGTTTTTAGAACATCTTCGTAGCTCCTTCTCAGCCTTTGATGTGATTCAATCATACTTTGAATATTTGGTGATCTGATCATTTCTGATCCACAAGCTCCTCTAGGCCTGAATCCTGTTGGGAACAATGGAAATAGTAATGGATCAATAATGTGTTGGACTAGTTTTGGGCTTGTCTGGTGGCCTTTTTCTGTCCAATATTTGTTGTATTCTTTCTGGGCCTCATCAAATGTTTTGAAGGACTTGTGTTTAAAAGGAAGTCTTTTAACGTTGGGCTCCACTATTTTCCATTCTTTGTAGTACCCTCGATCTGATCCATCAAAGATTACATAAACCTTTTTGTAACCTGTAGGTAGATCAAAAGACACTAATGGGTTAGGTATTTGGACAGATGATAAGTCCAATGTATCCGTTTGACCAGACTTGACTTTAGGCTGTTGTGGCCTAAATTCTTGTTTACGAGCCGCTTGATCTTTAGGCTCCTCTTGAAGGATGATATCCTTCTTATTGTCAAGCTTTTGTGGGTTTTCCACAGCTTGCATGTCTTTCTCGTTTGCTGAGATTGAGACATTTTGTTGTTCAGCATTTTCATCTATTGATGCTGCTACTGAGTTTTTAGTTGATGTTGAAGATTTATCTCCCTCCCCCCTTTGAATTAAAAGAGCTTTTTGCATGTTAAAGTCAAGCTTTGTAGTCAAGAATAATAATTACATTGTTTTTTCTTAGATTTGAAAGTCTAAGTCCTAGATTCTGTTATAAAGTTCTTCTATTGGCAGAAGTTTTACCTACAAGCGATAACATATAATTCTCTTGTTAAAAAATCTGCTAAGTAGTCGTGTTCTCCTTTAATTGTTTCAATATCAAATGTGTAATGACTAAACTATATTTGTCATCTGACAAGGCTCTTTGTTTATAATCTGCAAAAATGTTAGTCTTCATAAAAGATTTGCAAGTAGAACTATCAATTCTAACAAGAAATTTATTACTAATCACATAAATGCGGAATTTTTTAATAGCATTTTTTACTGCTAAGATTTCTTTTTCATTTATGTGGTAATTATTTTGCACTCCTTTAAAGGTTCCTAAAGCATAAGAACATAAATGTTCTTCTTCCTTATGTGCCGGTTTGGCTTTAAGGACTGCTCTCTAAAATTCTCCTGCAGCATCTGTTTCAATTATAATATTTTCACTTGGTGTTGGATGATAAAAGGATGGTAGAGCTGTTAAACTCTTTTTCAACTTCTGGATATATGTTGTGTCAGTATACGTCCATTTCCAGGGCACATTTTTATTCAATTTCTTTTGAAGTGGTGTTTTTTTCTTTGCTAACCTGCTAATGAAATCTTGAACATAAGTTAGACATCCAAGAAATCTTTGTAACTATTTGACATCTTGAATTTCATCAGGAAATTCAGTGATGTGTTTAAGTATGTGAGGTTGAAGTTCCTTATATCCATAAGCAACATTTAACCCTAGATACTTAATCTTTATTTTGAACAGTTCTGTTTTTTTTTAGAAAGGACTATTCCAGCTTTTCTTGCAGTTTGCAATACCTGCAACACATGTTTTTCATGATCATTTTTATTGTTTGAAAATACTAGAATATCATCTATGTAAACACAGCAATATTCTTGTAATTCTCTGAAAATGTTATCCATATGCCTTTGAAAGATTCCAAGTGTTTGTTTTAAGCCAAGTGGAACAACTTTCCATTGATAGTGTCCTTGAGGACAACTAAAGGTGGTAATTGATCTAGATTTTTCGTCAAGTATTACTTCCCAGAATCTAGATTTACAGTCAAAAGAAGAAAATACCTGTTTTCCTCTTATAAGTGCTAGAAGGCTAGCCATATTTGGAATAGTATATGCGTCATCTTTGGTAGTAGCATTGGCTGCTCTATAGTCGACAACCATCCTAGGCTTTCCTCTTCTCTTTTCTGCTTCTTTTTTTTTTTACCATGAAGGCTGATGAAGAAAAGCTAGATTTGGAAGATTAAATTACTCCCATTTTTTACCATTCAAATGAAGCCTGACATCCTACCAAAGAAAAGTTATGATCGGCATAGCGAGGTCCTCGCTCAACACTTAGTAAATTTTCAAGGTTGCTTAAGTGATTGAAGAGCTAAAAATAAGTCACCCAGATGCCAGGCACGAGTTAGACACATGGTAAAATGGATTGAAAAGAAACAATATGAAATGAAGTTGAGCTCTATAAAGAACACAGAAACCTATGAAATCGCATATTGTAGGTTCAGATAGCTTAAACATTACTTGAGATCCCCAAAAGCTAATCAAAATAATTACTTAAGGTCTACAAAAAGGTGATCAAAAGAAAGAAAAGAAAATAACATCACATCCAAGTTCCAACACCCTCTGAATCCACATTGTCAACCTGGTCAGCTGCATCTAACTTCCCCTGAGTTTCCTCGAAACGCTTCTCTTTGGTGTCGCTCTGAGCATGCAATACCGGGGTCTGTGCCTCTACACCCTCTAGATATGGCTCCTCC
>CAVNYN010248224.1:9935-21380 GCA_963692815.1 Nyctanthes arbor-tristis
TTTTTTTTTTTGTTTACTATGTTTGTGTTTTTTTACTATATTTGTTTTTTTTTTTTTTTTTTTTTTTTTTTTTTTTTTTTTTTTGGTTTCTGGTGTGTTTTGTTTGTTTGTTATTTTATTTTATTTTTTTATTTTTGGGTTTTAGCTATGATGCTTGAAGTTTATTATATTTTATTTATTTATTTTTTTTTGCTTTTGTTACCATATTTTTTGGGTTTCTCAGATTTTTGTTACTAGTTTGTTCACCATGTTAAGACAGTTAGACTGTTGACTTGGAGAGTTGGGGCAGTTGCAAATGGCGGCAGTGTTGGAGGTGGCTTGATAGGTTGTCATGAAACCACCATTTAATAATAAGAATAATTAAATTTTAATAAAAATTTGAATTTATTTAAATTTCATATGAGGCATTTTTACAATGTAATAGGGTATTCTTACAAACAGTTCTGAAATAAGGTATTTTTGAAACCCCATATCAAGTAAAGGTGTATTTATCAAAAGACCCTATGAGCATTTCTTGCAATCTCACTTGAGGATATTTTCATGGGTTCATTAGATAAAACCTCTGTTTTTATTAGTGTTTTAAAAAATGAATTGCATTCTAAAAGTATTTGTAAAAATGCCCTTTTCAATTACAAAAGTACCCCTACCATATTTTAATTAATATCAATTTTTTATTAATTTAATTATCGTAATAATTAGTTTTATTATTAATATTATTACAAGTATAATAATATTATATAATTATTATAATTACTATATAGTTGTTTTCCAACAAAACTGCCACCACATCGCCGCCACTGCTTAAATTAGTAAAAAACTAGTAATAAAAATCCAAAATAACAAACACATCGTAAAATGGAAAAAAATTAGTATAAAGCACCCAAAATCATCATAAAAAAGGAAAAAGAAAAAAGGAAAGGTAACAACAACACAGATGTAAAAAAAAAATAATAATAAACAAAAAACTCATGTCAAATTTAAAAGAAAAGTAATGGTAACAATAATTACCAAAATCACAAAGAATTCATGTGAAATTAAAAAAGGAAAAAAAATGGTAATAATCACTAAAAGAGTTATAAGATGTAAGAAACCACTGGAGATTTTACTAATGGTTTATGAAACCACCCGTGGTTTATTGTATTTTATAGTTGCAGTGGTATGTTAATAGAACCAATCATTGGTTCGGTGGAAGGACTTCAAAAAAGCATGGTAACTAATTCATTTAAAAACAAGCTAAAAAAATTTTAAAACGTGGTAACCACTCAAAAACATATCATGCCAATAAAGAACAGAAAATACGAAATAGTGGTAACACGTTATTAAAAAAAAAAAAGCAAAAAACACATCCGAAAACATGGTATCATGTTCTAGCTAGGGAAAAAAAACACAAAATCTAAAATAAAATGGGATTAGAAAAATAAAATGTGGGAAAAAATTTTCAAACAAAATAAATAAATAAATAAAAGTAAAGGCAGCATTTTAACAGCCAAAAAATGAATTTGGGCCAAAATGGGGTGTGCCTAAGCGTAGTTGGGCACCACCTTATCTCCGCCCTGATTCACAATTGCCTCTTATCTGGTATAGCAACATTCGCTATTGCTACAACAGCCTGCGTCGCTCAATCTAATCGGAAGAAACGGTGAAGGTGTGCAGGCGGGTGGAGGTGACAGTGATGCGTGCGTGGAGGCAACGGCCAGTGGAGGGGACAGCAGTGGATGCAGGGTTTTGAGATGAAAGAGTGGAAGTGGTAAATAATTAGGGTTTTGGTAAATGTTGGATTATATAATGTATAATTTAAATAGATTAAAAAATATTAAAGTTAATAATTATGATAATAGAATTTTAAACATAATAAAAAGAAAAAATAAAATAACAAAGGTGCTTTTGCAATTAAAATGGGTAAATTTACAATTAGTTTTAGTTTTAGTTTAAGAGGTATAATTCAAGACCCAGTTAAAAAGGGCTGTATTTTCTAATTTTCTCTTTTTTTATTCGTGTGATACTTAACATTAAGTTATGATTTGCAATGAGCAAGCTTTGCAATGCTCATTGTGCATATTTGATCAATTCTCTGAAAAGATAAATAAATATATAACAAGGATGATATACTACTTTAAATCAAAATATATAATCCCCCGAACATTATTTACCACCATTTATGTGCAATTTGTAAGTGAAAATTCTTATTTACTATACCAAAGTAGTATGTCCCCCTTTTTAAGGAGCGAAATTGAGTTTACTACTAAAATATAGATTGTAATTATTATACTTAAAAAAAAAAGAAGGTAATATAGGCATAATCCAAACCTAACTGTGGATCGATTGATGTTATGCTCAGTATTATCCTTAATTATATTTTTATTTCGATCCTTTGGGAAGAAGATTGCTAGATTTGATCGCTTCGTAATTTATTATTGTAATCCGGTCATTAACATGGCTATTCAATATATTAATTAATGAAAAGTTGCAAAAAAAATTGGGTTTCTGAAAAGGCAGATATTCCCTTCTTTTTAAAGAGCAAAAGCATATGGATTTCTTTAATGGATTCGAGATCCTAATCTATTTGTTCCTTTAGGCTTTACACTCAAAAATAGTAAAATTAATCTTCCTCTTTTTGCGCAGACTGATTGACTCATTTTATGAATTAAAAAAAAAAAGTTTAACAATAAAACAATTAGTCTAAAATTTTTATTTGAGACTTTAAACTATTTTACCATTTTATGGACCATCATTTAGTTAAGAGAATTTTTAGATGCTGTAATGTGTTGAAACTGTAAATCTATTCTCTCTCTCTCTCTCTCGCCCCCCCCCCCAAAAAGGGTTTTACTGCATTGTTATGCTACAAGACATATATTCCATTCCAAGTTCTTGGGTACAAGTGTGTCAAGACAGTTCAAAACTCGTGAATTTTGGAAATTACTTACATAGATCTTATAATTAGGGTTTTGTCTTGTCATAACTAAAATATTAGTTTCCCTTTCATTTTGAAGCTAAAGACAAGCAAAGAAACAAACATACCCTCGGTGACAACAATTTACTTTTTCTAAAAACCATCTGATTAATTCCAAATGTCCATGCATGTGCTTTCTAACTTTGCCAAGTTCTAACAAAATTTTTGATCCAACCAAGAAATATGCATGTGTTGTGTTTGTATATATATCTATACACGTGGACAGATATACTAGCTAGTTACATATATCGGCAGGCTAAACTAAAATATCGTGATCATATATAAGAATAACACGACATTGATGTGTATAAAAAAATATGTGAAGTAGAAGTAGTTAAGCAGGTGATAAAAGGGTTAATATAAACTTAAAAAAAGTTAAGAGTATATCGTTACTATTCATGTTATACAAAGAGCACATACCAATGGTTCGAGAATGGAATGACAAAACTAATCCTAAATTTGTAAACGAAAAGAAAAGGAAAAATTAACATGTACACATTTTCCACACAGAAATATAAACATGCACATGAACTATGAAGAGAAGATTTTAAAATTAAAGCACTTCAAAGATAAAATAATATTGTAATTATTTAAACTTTTAAATAAGATGATAATCTAGCTAGTTATCATATCGTAGCAAGTTACATGAGTTCTACTCTCATCATTATACAATTTTCTCGAGTTAAATGAACTTGGGCTGCATGTAACTGATCA
Organism: Nyctanthes arbor-tristis; assembly: GCA_963692815.1. Lineage (NCBI taxonomy): Eukaryota > Viridiplantae > Streptophyta > Magnoliopsida > Lamiales > Oleaceae > Nyctanthes > Nyctanthes arbor-tristis. The sequence continues at coordinate 13,600 of CAVNYN010248224.1, forward strand.
TTCTTGTTGTGGGTGGAGCTAAGAGGTGGCCACCCTGATCCCCTGACTACCCTTGATTTTTGAAAAATACTTCTTATTTACACTATGAAAATTTTTTTTAAAAAATTATTGTTTCGGCTAGAGGTTGTTAAATTTCAACTACTATTTCAAACATCTTCTAATTAAGCTACTTATTCTCGTATTTAAGATTAACAGGTGATTCTCGTATTTGAGATCTTAAAGCCTTAAAACGGGTCATCAAATTGACTTGCAAGTGACAAAACCTCATTCAAATATGAGAGAGAGAGAGAAAGAGAGAGAGAGAGAGAGAGAGAGAATCTTACCGGGAGGAAAAGAGGAGCTGGACCTTGAAAGTTGAAGCTTTTTGAGAGTGTTGGAGAAGGGAAGAATATTCCAAAATCACCAAAGTTCAACAGCTAAACTCCAAACAGTATATTCTAAACAAACAAACTCGGTATTTAACAAAGAAAAAAACATGCATCATTAGATTATGATTAAGGGTTTGCAGTAAAAGTCAGCTCACAAATAGACTTCTTCTCTGATTTCCAAAAATTCACTGCCTTTGTCAGTTCCCTGTCTCTCTATTGATCTCCCAGTTAAATTAATTACTACAAATATATTAATCATTTATATATATATTTATTTTTTTGGCACTACCTCTTAACATTATATGACACCAGAGTAAATAAGAGAGTTCATCAAATCAAGTATTTCAAGAGTACGGACGACAAAAATACTTGTAAGAAGAGAGCAGAAAAAGTGAATTTAGAGTTCTAATTAAATATTTTAACTACTTATATCACAAAAAAAAAATATAATAATAACTGTTTCTTGTATCTACTTATCAGTTTTTTCCTTATTTTTTGTAAGAATAAATATTAAGAAAGCAGTCTTGAGTCAAATTTCTTATTCAGTTTCATTCCAAGAAAAAAAATTACAAAACAAGTTGAAAGCTATTTTACTTAATTTCAAATGCTTTCAAACTTTGCAAATGTTACATCAAATCATTCAAGTACTCACAAGTACCTTACTAGGGTACTCAAGACCAATTAGGATCTCGCATGTAGGATTCAAAGCCCCACATGTGGTACCCTTAAAACCACATGTGTGTTCCTGATTAACCTGGAATACTGTAACCGGGTAATCCTTGAGTAATTGATTTTTTTTATTAAATATAACAAACACTTTTCTAAAAAGTATAATGCATGAAAAAGTATCAAGGTCAAGCCTTTTACACACCAATGCATGATAAGCGCAAGACGTGGCATTGATTATATAAGCTTTGCCTTATACGAGTTTTTTAAAAGAGAGATATATACCGGATATATATATATAGACATATTAGGACATAGATGAAGCACTGTCCTTTCTTTCCTTTCTCTATTTTTATCAACTGCATGATGTAATGCAATTCGTTTTCTCTTACGTTTTCGTAAAAGAATTTTTTGAATTGCGAAATGGGACTGGGACGGACTCACACACTCATCACGACAATTCACCCCTTTTAATCTGCACTCGTCGTTTTTCTTTTGTACTTGGCCTGAATCTTTGGTATATGCATGGCCTTTGCATTCTTGGTCAAAGTATTGAAGCAGTAATTAACATGCAAAATCAGCTAAATCACTTTTTATTCATATATATATATATATATAATGGAAACCGTAAAATGTCAATCTTGAAGTTATTCTTAATGAATTAGAATAAATGTTACAGTAATAGTTTCTTATTTCTATGTTCTATATCCCAAAATATGAAAGCAAGTTGAAAAAAAAAGGAATAAGAAAATAAGCTTTGATACTTCAAAATAAAAAAAATTAAAAACAACATGAAAATGGAAGAGCGAGCATGACCTAATTTGACATTTTATCTCATATATATATATATATATATTTATCATTACTACTTGCAAAATATTTATTTGATTCATTTTAGAGCTAAAAACCTATACACTTGAGGTTTTTCTATCAAAATGCCTACAACCCATTAAGAAAAACTAAACATAAACAATTATAATGTGGGGTTTTCTTGCAACTAATTAACCAAAATGTCACCTTCATCATATATATTTATGTTTGGTGATTGGAACCAAGTTTTATACAAAAATAATATAAAAATGAAAAAGCAAAACAATTATGGGATAATCATTCCAATCAAAAGGCAATAGACTCTACTTTCCCTAGCCCTCAATATTAATCATATATGCATCATTCCTCTTTGCCAAACTCCTTCTTCCTCCTCTGAAAGCAATAAAATAAATTAATATGATATTTCTCCATTACTTTGTTACTTATATTAAGATTGGAAACTTTGGTTAGCCATTCATGATTCTCTCTTGTGCTTGTTTTCTAATTACTTCTTCCTTCACCAACTCTACAGCATCTTCCGAGAGAAAGAAGGGGGGTGGAGAGAGAGATCTAATCTTGAATCTATCAGCTATATATAGTGTTTCTTGAATTTGATATCTTTCGTATATATCCTTGTAAGCTGCAGATTTCTTGCTTAATTCTACTTTTTTGCTGTAGATTGAGCCCTAATTAACTAAGACTTAAGAAGAAGAATAGAGAAACTGTTGGAAAGATGACAGAGAAAGAAACTACAATTGGGTCCACTCAAATCAGAGAATCCAATCCTCAACCTGCAGTAAAGAAGAAGAGAAATCTCCCTGGAACCCCAGGTAATTATTATGCTTACAACTTTGTGAACATATATCCAATATATATCTCCAAAAAAGAGGAATGATATGGATACGTTAACACCTCTGAGCTCCGTAACAAACCAGAGAGCCTATATGGACCAATAAGAAGGGAGGATGTGGGGCTGCTTAGCAGCAGGAGCTTTATGATATTGGTCCATATAGGCTGTGTGTATCCAATTTGGAGCTAACTAATTGTAAGTGTTTAATTAATCTGATATTGTTATACATGGGTGAGCTTAACCAGATCCTGAAGCTGAAGTGATAGCCTTGTCCCCAAAGACTCTAATGGCCACCAATAGATTCTTGTGTGAAATATGTGGAAAGGGTTTCCAGAGGGATCAGAACTTGCAGCTCCACAGAAGAGGGCACAATCTGCCATGGAAACTGAAGCAAAGGAGCGGCAAAGATGTTCGGAAAAGAGTTTACGTCTGCCCGGAAAAGAGCTGCGTCTACCACCATCCGTCGAGGGCACTTGGAGACCTCACTGGCATAAAGAAGCATTTTTGTCGAAAGCATGGGGAGAAAAAGTGGATGTGTGAGAAATGCTCTAAACGGTATGCTGTTCAATCAGACTGGAAAGCTCACTCCAAGACTTGTGGTACTAGGGAATACAAATGTGACTGTGGAACTATATTTTCAAGGTAATAATCAGTCCCAGCAATCCTATGTATTACAAAATAATATACTTAATTGGTGCCATATGTCTGGTGGTATTACCGCAAGTGTGGGGGAAAATTATTGGACAACTCACATGTGGGTTGTCCGAAAGCCCACCGAGTTGTCTGCATCTGACAAACTAATCACACTAGACGAATGGTGAGAGATCACAACGACTAATAACATTTTCCATATATATACACTCACAGGCATCCAATAGAAAAGGATTTGATTTTCTGAAAAGCCAATAAGAAGAAAATTAAAGAGATCGTGCATAGTTTAACGGGATATTAATTTCTACAAAATTTACCTTAATTGGTATGTTAGTTTTTTGGCAGATCTTCTAAACAAAAAATAAAAAATAAAAGAAAATAAAGAAAGGGTATGTCGAGAAAATTTATTGTAAATGTTCAAAAATGATTTTTCAATTTCAAAAACTGTTTTTGCCTTTTTCAGAAGTCATTTTAAATGGTCTCTAAATATTGTTGTTTATTTTCCTTTTTTTATGATCGCTATTTTACGTGCCTTATATATGTTCCAGCATGTGAATAGTAAGTACTGCAAAATAGCTCCATGTGCTACTCATAAGAGTTGTGATGTTCAAGTAAAAAGGTATATAAAAAGTTTAACAAGAGGTACACATAACAGAATTATATTTTTAACACATAATATCACTTTTTAGTTAATTAAATAATGATAATCACATAAACCGCTAGCTGCCTAATTTGTCAAATTGTTTGTGCACATGTTCTTGTCCAAATAAAATTATTCTTTTGATAACCCAGAAGATGCGTTTGACTTCTAGTCCTATGCTATTCATTTCTTCGTCTAAAAATCGAGCCTTTTTCCCGTTGTCAATAATTTATTCATCGTTAGACTAATATCTTTCTTGTTTATAGTATGTTTACTTGCTAAGATCTTATAATAATATCTTTACTTGTTTATAGTATGTTTACTTGCTAAGATCTTATAATAATGTGATTGATAAATAGTTTCATATTATGGAGTCTCCTATTTTTGGCAACATAGAAAAAATTGTCCGATGATACAGGCTTTGTTGATCATAGTTCAATCTATTCTTCTAAAAGCTATATCCTCGATTGTAAATTCAAGGGTTGGAATGATTTCTTGTGAGCAGGCGAGATAGCTTCATCACTCACCGGGCGTTTTGCGACGCCTTAGCAGAGGAAACAGCAAGGGTAAATGCAGCGTCACACATGAAAAATCATATGATCAATTATCAGTTCTCACTAGGGCCTAGCATTGGACAGCAATTCTCTTCCATTTTCAAGCCAATTTCAAGTAACCCTCAAGACAGTGATCATCATCCCATGACAAAAAGCCTCTCACTGTGGAATATGGGACATCAGCAGCATCCCCAAAGTCAAGAAACAATATGCAAAAATCTCCAAGAAATGCACCAAATTGGAGCTTCTGTACTCAGTTGCTCACCAAACCCTACTACTGCTTATCAATCGAATTGGGATTTCTCGAAAAATCTTAGTTCTTCGAATAATGCTGCTGTTGCTGCTGATGAAATAAGCTGCAGTTCACTTCCTGTGAATAACATTATTAATGTTAAGGAAATGGGGATTAATAATCAGCCTATTTGTGGGAATGTTCCATCCTTGTTTAGCACTCAACAACAATCCCACCAACAAACCTTAACAGCAAACACGTCTGCAACAGCTTTATTGCAGAAAGCTGCCCAAATAGGAGCCACGACTGACCCATCATTCCTAGGAAACTTTGGTTTGAAATGCTCAGAAAATCCTGTCCAAAATGCAGTAACTGCTTGTCTTGGGACTGATTTTTCTGCACTGGATCAGCTTCAAAAGTACCCGGTTGTTTCTCATATAGTGCAGAATCATGAAAACATCACCAACTCCGGAGAAACTAGGGATTTTCTTGGTGTGGGCATACACTCTATCTGCCATCCATCATCAATCAATGGATGGATATGATGAATGATTAAGGCAATCAAAGAAGAAAAAATAAAAGTGGATTTTGATGCTGAGGTAGAGAATGGGATAAAGAAAAAGGTGGCTTTTAGTGGCTGATGAGAGCTAAAAAGTTGCACAGAAATACTCTGTATATCCAAGAAATGAAGCGAGGGAGATCCATGCATATTCCTACCAAAACGGTGGCTTGCATTTTTATTATTATATTATTATTTAGTAAAAGGGAATGTGTAGTGGAGGCAAAGAGAAAGAGGGCCTTTTCAGTTCCATTATTGCTGTAAATTCCATTTATATTCTAGTTGTTGTCTTCAGAAACTGAATTCAAAAAAGATGGATTCTAATATATATTGGTAGAAAAGACTAAAATCTAGTTTAGGTAGGCCTAGCTTATATCTCATTAATCAATAGCAAAATGCTTTATCTTTTATCTTACTAGCCTTGCAAGTAGAACATGAATAGATTAATAGAGTGAAGAAAATTAAAAATGCATCGTAGAATTAAAGTTGCGCAGTTAATACACATATCATGTATTTTTATTAGTTCCATTTCTCTATCTGCTTCTAAGACATCTTGCTCAAACATGTCAAGTTTAGTGGTGACATAAATTGTATTTGGATAATATTTGGAAGTCTGGGACGGTAGATGGTGAGAGATTTAGCAGGATAGGAAATGCTAATGGAAATTAGAAAGGAAAGAGAATTGGACTAGTCAGTGGAAAGGATAGTTGACTTCTTGATTCATTTCACACACCATTTTGGAGCATTACACGGCCAATTTATAGGCTTCTCTCCACCGACATTCCATCAATTTGTGGTGTAAATTTTCAAACTAGAATATTCCAAAATTTTCTTACAACAAATCTATCCATTTCTAGATTTTTTTTTTAATTTCTTGAAATCTCTAGAAATATGAACCATTTTCTTCACTCCTCCTTGGTGCTCATTTCAATTACTCCAATCATGTCTTGTAGATCGGAAGAGCAACTTGGCTCGTGGTAGTGCTTTTGTGAAAATGTCTGCAACTTGTTCTTCTGTCCTGCAGTACTTGAGCTCTATCTCTTTGTTAGCCTTTGCTTCTCTAGTGAAGTGGTACTTGATGCTAATACGTTTAGTCTTGCAATGGTATACTGGATTCTTCACCAAAGCTATTGCCGACTTACTGTCGCGGTAGATCGTTGTAGTTTCCTTTTGTCGTTCTCCAATATATCTTCAAATAAGTGCCTCAGCCATATTACTTGACTTGCTGACATTGCTGCTGCTGTATACTTAGCTTTAACTGATGATTGTGCTGACAGTTGTTGTTTCTTAGATGCCCAAGAGAATATCCCAGTGCCTAAAGTAAAGGCATATCCTGAGGTGCTTTTCATAACATCCACTAATCTTGCCCAATCACTGTTAGTACATCTATGTAGTCTTGAGTCAGAAGTGGATCCATAACAGATACCTTAGTTCTTTATTCCTTGCAGATATCTGAGCACTCTCTTGGCTGCTCCATGGTGCACTTGACTTGGATCTTGCATGAAACTTAATAGTAGGCTGCTTGTAGCGTACACTATGTCTAGCCTGGTGGTTCTTAGGTATAGGAGGCTTCCAATGACTCCTATAAACTGAAACACCTGCTTTCGGTGAGCCATCTTCTTTCCTAAATGCCTTGTTGTTATCTAGCGGGGTAGTTATAGTCTTGCACCCATTCATCTTGAATCTCTTTACAAGATTTTCTGTAAACTTTTTCTGGCAGATGAAGATCCCATCTTCTTTTTAACTTATCTCAATCCCAAGGAAATAATGCATTAAGCCCAAGTCTGACATCTCAAATGTCTTCATCATGTCTTCTTTAAAGTCCTTGATTATCTTCTTATTGTTTCCTGTGTAGATAAGATCATCAACGCATAGAGAAGCAATACGAGTATCATTCATACATTGGGTCTTGATGTATAGTGTTGGCTCACTTAGGCTCTTCCTAAATCCTTGTTCTATGAAGTGTTTGTCGATTTTACTATACCAGGCTCTTAGCACTTGCTTCAGTCCATATAAAGCCTTGTTTTAACTTGAGAACTTTGTCTTCTTGTCCTTGAGTTATGAACCCTTGAGGTTGCTCCAAGTAGATTTCTTCTTCAAGATAGCCATTTAGAAATGCTGATTTCATGTCGAGTGGATATATCTTCCACTTCTTCTGCACGACAAGTGCTGTTAAGGCCCTTATAATCTCAAGCCAAGCTACTAGGACAAAGGTCTCCATGTAGTCAACTCCAAATTGCTGTATCCTTTAGCTACTAGCCTTGCCTTGTATTTCTGGGTTATGCCATATGAGTTAAGTTTTGTTTTATAAGCCCACTTAACTCCAATGGCTTCCTTACCTTTTGGAAGATCTGAATGCTCCCATGTGTTATTCGTCTTTATAATCCTGATTTCTTCTTCTACAGCCTTCTTCCATTCTAGTATGTTTGAGGCTTCGTCAAAGCTTTCTGG
>CAVNYN010248253.1:0-12503 GCA_963692815.1 Nyctanthes arbor-tristis
ATTTTAAATTTTTGTTTTAATTAAAACAAAAATTTAAAATTTTAAAAGGAAAAGGAAAAAATAAAATAAACTACCACCACCCTACGCAACCCCCCCCAATCAGCAACAACCATTTTTCTACCAATTTCGGTAGCGTTTCAACTATCGGAAATGGCAGTGAATGGGGAGACTCTCCCCCCTTTTCTGTCGGTGCTACCATTTCATGATGAGTTCTACTATCCAACTCAGACGCACTTGAAGAACTTCCCCCATTTGTTTCCATTGATTGTCGCATCCCACCAATACTTCCTATATAATTCCTCTTTGCTGCGGCCAAAGACTTTTCTCTTTTCGATCTCTCTCTCAATTTCGCCTCAATTTCTTTCCTCTCCTCCAAACTCAAATTTCCACTAGTACTACCACCTCCTTTATCATCTTTCAAATTCCTCTACTTCTTTGACCTCTTCCTTTTAGCCTCTATTCTTCTCAAGGTCTACAACTGCTTCCTCTTCCTGCATTCCTCTTCTATCTCTGCAGGCACTGAAGAGGTCCTAAACAAGCTTGCATAAGCCTTAAGATGAAGTGGTGCCACGGCATCATTATCATCTCTCACCACAGGTAAACATTCTGTTATAGAAGAAGATCTCATCACCTTCTTAGAACTCTTGTCAACACCAAATTTGCCCCCATTAAACAGTCAAAGATTCAATTCTATCTCCTTATCCTCCTTTTTTACTGCCTCAGACCCACTATTACTCTCCATAAACCCCTGCAACAAGTCTCTTGAAAATTTGTTTGTTGAAACATCCAAACAAAGGCTCTCCATTTCTTTTGTTCTTATAGTCTTCTAATTATCATCACCATCCCCTATAAGATTCATAGATAAACTATTTCCACCAACCCTATAGCGGCATCTATTTCAGATACACATATTAAGTATATATGTATGTTTCACCATTCAAAAATCAGATTCTAAGAGCCTTTCCGGCAACTAAAAGGCTGCGGGAAATGCCAGCCATTTCCGGCAGATGAAAGAGGGAGTTGGGACTCCCCGATTTTAGCTACCAGAATTGGCAGCACAGAATGTGCTGCCAATTCCAACTTCTGTGCTGCCAAATCCGAAAGTTGAAAGGCTGCCAGAAATGGTAGAAAAACGTCCGGGAAGGAACTCTTAGCTTTTCAGTTGCTGGAATTGGTAGTCCAATGTTCTGCCAATTCCAACAGCTGAAAGGTTGCCAGAAATAGTAGAAAAAAAGGAGGAGACTCCCTCCTTCACTGCCATTTCCGGCAGGTGAATCTTTCGAAAATGGTAGTCAAGTGGGGAGTCTCCTCTCCCTTTTTTCTACCGAAAACGGCAGCAAAAATGGCGGCCAGTTGGGGGGTTGGGTAGGGTAGGGTGGTGGTAGTTTATTTTTTTACTTTTTGTTTTCCTTTTTAATTTTCAAATTCTTTTTTTTTAATTTAAAGGATAAATGTATAAAGATAATTTGATCAATGATTTAACAGAATTTTGGATAGATTCCGTTAGCAGAGACTTTTTGTGCGTATATATGAAAGGTTGGGGACTCAGGGCGCTAAAAAAAAGTTTAGGGACGTAGGTGATTCAAGGTACAAAGGTTGGGAACCTTTTGTGAAATTTACCCTTGTGTCAATTATAATGCATGTGTGTCATTGTAATGGCTTGGTTGCCACTTGCAAAAAAAGAGTTATATTGACATTACGTTTTTTTACTAGACGCACCACACACTAATTTTATTTAATGTCCTTCATATTTTTAAGTTTTCAAATTAAGTCATTAACCTTTTTCGTCATATTTTTATCCTCAATGTTTTATCGATTATCATATATGGTATATCTAACAATATTTTCACTTCTAAAAAATTCAATGTAACATCCGCTTAAATCTTCTAAATACCTTAAAAAAGAAAAATCTATAAAAATAAAATTACATAGTTTTTTATGATTTTAAGACATACAAATGAAATTTTTAGAATAGTAACCATCATTAAAAAAGATATATTTCTTCAAAAAAAGGATATAAAAAATAGTTTTTTATGATTTTAAGACATAGAAATGAAATTTTTAGAATAGTAACCGTCATTAAAAAAAGATATATTCCTTCCAAAAAAAATATAAAAACATTAATAAAATGTTTAGAAAAAATACAATCAATTTTGTTAAGACACAAATTTATAAGTTATAAAGACTAAGAACCTTTTAAAATAATAAAATGTAGTGTAATTATAAAAGTTTATAGTGTGAATATACTTTACCTTTGCAAATTGCAAGTGGCCCCTAACACTCTCCATTTTTTTTTCCCGCAAGAATTCAATCTTCAATTTTCATAAGGAAAAAGAAAAAAGGCAAAGAATCGACCCGTAATCATCCTACAAAGAAAACCATTTTCTGTAATTATTATTAGTTAACTAATCACTGGTTATTAATTAATTTTCCAAACCAATACGAATACTCGCGTATCAAAGATTTTGGGGACAAAACCTCAATCGCGAAATACCAATGGCGACAAGCAGAAACGGAGGCGGGAGGGGAGGAGAAGAGGAAGTCAGAAAATTGACAGCTGAGCTTGGCAAAACCCTAAAAGAAGGTGAAAGAATCCTCGCCCCGACCCGGCGACCCGACGGATCCCTGCGCAAGCCTATTCGGATTCGGGCGGGTTATACTCCACAAGATGAAGTTGCCATCTATCAATCCAAAGGCGCCCTTGTATGTGACTTACATATGTGTTTGTGTCAGTTAATTGTAGTATTTTGTGCTGTGGATTCTTGTATTTACTGCTGGGAGTGGTGACAGTGGAAGAAGGAGATGGAGTCCATCCAGAACGTCCCGCCGGGATATGATCCTGTGGCGGACGCCTCAAAACCGAAGTCCAAATCGGCTAAAAGAAACGAGAGAAAGAAAGAAAAACGTCAACAGGTTAGTAATTTTGATAATAGTCGTCAATTTCAATTTAGGTTTCTTAATTTCTGTCTCAATAATGTTTCCTTAGTTTTCTTCTTTCTTTTTGCTGGTTGATAGTAAAATTGTGATTTTAATAGCTCTATTACTAATAGCTTAATAAGCTTCGTGTTGCTATCATTGAGTATATCTTTTAAAGAGCATGAATTTGTTAAGAAAGGTAACCTGAGATTTCTGATTTCGACTTGACTATACAATTGGACTACATTTGGATCAATTTATTCGAGTCTACTATAGAGACTCCAATTTTCTAGTTTTAGGTGGTGTATGAATTTGAATTTTTCAGAATTGCTCTATGAAAAATGATTTCTTGGGAGAATGTGTGGTTGGAAGTAAGAAAATGCTATGTATATAAGTAAAGATTATTTTAACGGGTAAACATGTGGTTGGAGATGGACTGAGGATTGATTTCTGGAGAATCAATTCCATGCATGTTCTTAAATCTATTCCTTATCCTGTGATTCATTCATGAAATGAACCGGCAAAGTTCTGAATTATAGAATGTGGTGCGTCTAGATATAGGATTCCATGTTTGTTTGATCCAAACTTATGATCTCTTTTTTAAAGTTAATGGAGTGGATTTGAGAATCAGTTTATTAAACAGAGCCTGCACTTATGAATATGAACCAGTCTTGTCTTATAATTTTTTATGATGTTCTGCATCTTGTTCATTAGTTTGATAGTAATGTCACAAGTTACATGGGTAGACAGTAGTATGGTCTTGTCATTATTAACGTAAGAAAACTGTCTAGCAAATTCTCATTCTGTGGAGTGGTTGTTGTGTTTTTTTATCCATTATTTGACTGTTGAAATGAATTGAGGTTATGTGAATCTTTTTTCCCCCAAATATTCTCATCCTGTAATATCAAATTAATTTTGCCTCTTGATTTATTAATGCATTCCATGTTTGGAAGTACATGTACCACTGCAACTGCAACAACATTTTGATTGGTGTCAGCAGCTTGACTTTGTTTTCGATCAAGCAATAGTGCTCTATCATGATAAACTCTATCATGATAAACTATTACATTTTCTGATGCTATTGTAGGTAGTGGAGTGCCAGGGAGATGAACATTTTGTGATTTTTAAGAAGGCAATTTCTTTTCTAGAGAGTAACATCCTAGAGAGTAACAAATAAAAATGAAAAAGAGAATGTTTTTAGTGAAATGATCTACTTTATTATCTTGTATTTAGATTCTTAAAAATCTATGCATAGATCATAACTTGAATGGCAAATATAAAAATATTCAATATAAGTTACCTTAGGGCCTCAGACAAATCGGTTTCAATTGTTCTAGATAATGAAATTGGCTTATAACTATTATCTGACAGCTTGTTTGGCAAGACTTGATAATTCACTAGGTCTTGAATTATGTTTGTGAAACATACTTTTAAACCCTACATTTCATAGGACTTACAAGTGCTTCTTACTTGCTCTCAATTTTCATATGTCGAATAAATATGCAAGTAGCCCTAATTGGATTATGTTCATGACAAAGCGAATGAGATCGAGATTTATCCTTTGGACCAATTGACAGATTCTTGTTATTTTAATATCTTTTCTGTGGCATTTTTATCTATAATTCACATTGCTCTACTGTTATCTGTGTTCCAGAGAGAGCCTGAGAGACTCCACTCCTTTGTCTTGCTTGTGGAGCACCTCATGCTGGATTTGGAATACTGATACAATCTCCTTTTTGTACACATCTCTAAGTGGATTCGGGTACACATGCTTTGTGACAGGCTGCCCTTGAAAAGGGTAAAAATTTGGAGAAAAATGATTTGTTGCCTGCTGAAGATTCTAATGATATACCAGAGAATATGCAGTCTGTTGAATCCAAGATGAATGAACTCTCACTTTCTTCTAATAACCCTGTGGTTGCACCACCTTCAAATTCAACAGGTTGTTCTACTCCAGAGGATCAGGTCCAAGATCTTGACAGAAAAATCAGAGCTCTTAAAAAGAAGGTAAATGTATACTCTACTTGTATTGTAGCATGTATGAGTATTAGGATGTTAAAGGGCTTATCTGCTGCATAATTATGTCCAACGGATATACCTTGAATTCTGATATGGTTCCTTCAGAACTTGTAGCAGTAGCACACTTAATCATTGAAAAGTGGGATTAAAATTTTCGGCCATCATCTCGGTGAAGAAATATTGAAAAGAAAATAGGAATAATCTAGAAACACATAGCAGTATAGCACATGAATAACTACTACTTTTCTAGTCCAAGATTATACAGAATGGATACATATTCAGTCATGGTTAAGAACGAAAGTTACAGAGAAGAGATTTGTATATCCAGCGTAATTATTTTGGCCCACAATTGTGTCCAAACACATTTTGTGTCTTTATGCTTCTTGGTGAATTTGGAGCCAGTCTTGACTCCCTTTTACGGATCCTGTGTTTTCTCTTTATTATTTTATTTGTAGATCCGACTTACCGAAGCTCAGCAGCAGAACACTATGGAGAAAGATATGAAGCCGGAACAGTTGGAAAAGGTAGCCAAATTACAAGGTTGGCGTAATGAGTTGAAGCTTTTGGAAGATAAGAAAGCTGAATTGACGGCATCAGTTTAATGAGAGACAGTAGGGGTGCACAATGTGCAGTTCTTGTTTGTGGTTTGATTGATTTGACTGAACTAATAGAGCCATCTAGGTTTTGCATTGTGCTGCTGGTAATTGTAGCTCGTGCAACGCTGTTTTTGGGATTCTAAGTTTTCATCTGGTTCACTAATTGAAGAACCAAAAGCACAAGGACTTTATTTCATAGTAAGATCATCTAAACCAGTTCTCGATACTAAGTAGTCTATTTACAAAATCAAGTTTCTTCCTTGCAAGACGTGGATGATCCTGGAACTTAGTGATCAAACCAGCGTCGTGGCTCTTCTTCCAAAAATTTTCTTCGGATTATCGTGATGGTTGATGAACATTTTAATAGAAGGATCCCTAATATATGAAACTGAGTCGTGATGCGACTCAACTCTACTGCATAAATATCCACCATTCAACTTGACTTATTTTTTCTTACTTCACATAATAAAAATGAATGCAAACACAGCTGCTATGAGCTTCATTTTTGAATAAAGATTGACACTATTTATCGGAAACTTATAACTTGTAATATTTATATCTGTTTGACGCGAAACTAAACTCTAGACTTTAAGAGTACGTTCCCGAATGAAAAAAAATGAGTCCAAATTCAAAGCATACAACTCAGAGAAAAATGTTTAAATTCAGTGGGAAAAAAAAAGGAAAAGAAAAGAAATGAAAAGAAAAGAAAGCTTTCTAAAATTTCAGAGATCGACGCCCGCGTATGGGTGGAGCCCATTAATCCATAGTTTGGACCTATATTGTTTGAACAGAAGATTTGTTACCTTGGGCCAATGGTTCAAGGGAAGGTACGATATGCGGCTTTCCTTCTGCCTGTCAATCTGACACTCCACCTCCGGCCGTTATTGACTGGCCGACTTCATCTCCGATCGGTGATTGCCCGGACTCGACTGCCAAACTTTGTTTTGTCCTCTTCTTTTTGTCTTTCAACTACAAGTTCCGAGGATATTGGTAAATAAATATTGAATTCTTATTTTTGGTTTTTCTATGCTTTTGCAATATATTTTTGCTTATCTTGTAATTTCTAATGCTTTAATTTCATTTAAAATGTGTAGTGTTTTTATTTCCTAATGTTTTTAAATTAATAGTCAATAACTGTTTTGGGAGTTGCATGAGGTTCTTGTTCTTTTTAGTTTGCGAGTTTTCTCTCTTTATTTAAAAATAATATAATTATTGGTTTTAGATGGAATGCCTTTAGTTGCAGCGTACTTGATTTTGTAATTTACCGCTTTTAATGCCAATAACAGGAAAGCCGTCCAGCAAACTACAGTTGCTAAGTTGCAACAGTTCAAGGGAAGCTTCTTGTTCACTGGTGATAAAAGTATGTGTTTTTCTTCAGGTGGCTATTTCAAGTTAAAGCTTTTATGTTTCTCACAAAATTGATTAATGATGTTTTAGTTGGATAAATTAGTTAGCCAACTGCTAGTGGTGGTACTGTTTCAATTCTACTATTGAACTGTCATATTAACAGGATGTCACATACTTCACCATAATATAAGAAGTTAAACAGTTCTTAAAATTTTTCCTTTATATGATAGTGGTATATCATAATGCAATTGAACGGACAATGAGTAGATGAATGTTAGCCTCATTGTTTATATACCGCGTAAACCCAAATTTTTTTTTTTTTTGTTGGTTTCTAGGGCAGAGTGGCAGTGAAGGAGGAGAAAGTCTATCAAAACTAACAAATGAGTGCAGATAATTATATTTTCCTCATTCTCTATGAAAACTAATTTGTCCTATTTCTCAAATTGTGACTTTAAATCTTTCTACAAGTATAATTTGATTGATGCAATGATATATTGTCGATTATGGGGCATGGGTTACTGGGTTAGGAATGCCTTCCGCACTGTGTCTGTGTTTTACTTCTATTGCTAAATTGGTTAAATTGTTTTTTTCTTCGGATTACTTGAATGTATGATGTCAGAATGGTTCATAAGGAAAATAAACTGTACAAAGAGTTTATTCTTCTCATTGTAAATGAGTGCTTGTTGTTTTTTTCTTAATTTTGTTAATAAATACAAGTAATTGCTTATTTAGTCTAAATCGAAGTTGAAATGATATATACAAACTTTATATTTGAATCCAAGCTAAAGGAAGCTGAAGTACAACGCCAGCTAGAATTCACTCAAGTGTTTCTGGGAGGTCTTCAGTTTATTTTGGTGGAAAGTTCTGGTAACATATCTATCTTGATATGCTGAATGAATATATACGCGTGGATCGGCTCAAGATACTAAGGCCTAGTAATCATGAGTGTTTTTGTTAGTCTTGTCTCCGATTTCCCATTTCTGTTGTGACTATGCAGGGGGAGCATTTGGTGGAAACAGAGGGGTCAGCCCGGTGCCACCTGAAAAGGGGGTGTTTCCACTGGACCACATGCGTCTATGTGACCTGGTAATTTCTCATTGATCAGTGATCACATACTCATTCTTCCCTTTTTTTTTTTTTTGAGGGGGGGGGTGGGGATTTAAAGAGGAAGACACTGAATCACTGATATAGACCCTTGTTGCATTTATATACGGTGACGAGAACGTCCTGGAAGTTGTTTATTTTGGCACAATTAACCTTTTGATGTCTTGCTAAATATTAATTAAATCAAGACTAAGATTACTTGATGTGCCTGCTTGTTTCAGGAGAAGAAAGAGTATATCAATTGTCTAAAAACTTCAGGCCATAAATCTGAAAAATGTAGACATTTTTCTAAGAAGTATCTTGAGTGTCGTATGGAGAAGTAGACATTTTTCTAAGAAGTATCTTGAGTGTCGTATGGAGAAGTAAGTTATGAGTCTTTATTTTTCTTCTTTTTTTTTTTTAATTTTCGGTGTGATTTTCTTTTTGTATCTCGACAATGAATCGCCACTGATTTAACTTCTGGTTATGTACATAGCTTTGCATTTCAACTCCCTCCCCTTCTCTTTTGTGGGTGGGTGGGTGCTTTGGGGGTTTTATAATGGTTCCCTGTTTTCAAGGTGAACTGGGGCATAACATTTCAGCGTCATATTTTGAGCATCATAACTGATTTTGGTGCATTTTTTGTTTTCCAAAAAATTATGTGTTGTAATTGGAGGTGTTAGCTAGATTCATTTCAGCATTTTTAATGTCTTTTTGCTATTTAAAATTTCGAAGCGTATTGTTTGACATTTTCTTTTTTATTCTGAGCCTCAGTTTTATCTTTAGTGGTATGTGATTTTACTCTCTGTGTTGTCGTTAAATTTTTTTTATCAACTTTTATTATAGCTCTTCCAAGACCTGAATTTACATTTTCAAGCTCATATTGGTACAATGAGCAAAATATCATAAAGTAAATATGGTATCTGGCTTTGCAGGAATCTAATGGCAAAGCAAGATATGTTGGAACTAGGATTTGGAAAGGAAAATGAGTTGGAAGCTTCTTTGGGACAGAAGACAGATAAATGAAGATTTCCAACTAAAAGGTGTTTCAAGCAAAATAGTTATCCGTATTTGCATCAATAGGGATAATCAACTGATAGGCACATATCTCTGGCAGAATCATGTGAAAGATCATGCCATAAGACACTTCACGTTTTCAGTTTGGAATTTTATCGGAATTGAAGTAGCAGGCAAAATACAGGATTTTAATGTAATTTGACGAACTGACTGTAGAGATTGGGAAAAACTGTCTTCTGTTACTGAAGTTGTTCAATGAAGTCGGGTCTTGTCAGTTATCAGTGCTGTTTCTGATCCTGTTGTAATTCATTCAATTGCATGGTCTTGCACTCTTTATGCT
This sequence comes from Nyctanthes arbor-tristis, assembly GCA_963692815.1. Taxonomy (NCBI): domain Eukaryota; kingdom Viridiplantae; phylum Streptophyta; class Magnoliopsida; order Lamiales; family Oleaceae; genus Nyctanthes; species Nyctanthes arbor-tristis. Next base: position 9,319 of record CAVNYN010248253.1, read on the forward strand.
GCGTTTCCTGAAACTAGGCCTAGTTGTCACTATCATGCTTGAATCTTGATATTATAAGAAAATACAAGCCACCTATGAAGTAGCATGGATTGGTATGGGTGCATTTAAAATATGTGGAGAAAGATATGAATCCAGAACGGCTGGAAAGGGTAGCCAAATCGGAAGGAAGGCACAATGACTGAAGAAAGCAGTGACGGCGTCAATTTGATGGAAGTAGGGCACCGTGTGGTGTAATTTTCTGTAAATACCATGGACACCACGTGACTGTCACATAGCCGCCATGTGTGCACCATGTGGCGCACCAGCTTCCATTGATGTCACGTGGCGGTGGTGCACACTTAGTCTATTTGGCAGTCATGTTTGTGTTATATTGCACGATGTGTGCAAGTGCTCTTATAGAAAACTCTCTTATGCTTGAAATGCAGTGTTCCTTTGCGGGCTTGTGATTGATTGAACTACTAGTACACTCTAGATTTTGCATTCCGTGTGAGCCATAATACAGTGTACATTTCATGTACGCTTTCTTTTAATACATCCGTACGATTGCAAGAACAAACATATTTTCTAGCTCTAGTACAATAATTTTACAAGACGTTAAGATAAAATATATTCTCAAGTACAATTATTTTGCAATACCGCATAATAAAATATAATGTAAGTTCTTGGGAAAAAGAATTAATGGGTAACATGTTCAAGTATTATTTTAACATTAACCAAGCTCACTACAGAGAATTGTTGATATGTCCCAAATATAGACTATAAAGATAGGATGGATATATTAACACATGTCCATTATGAGTAGGCGAACAAACCATCCATAATCAATATTTTTTTCGCCATTATAATAATAATTCTGTTAACATAAAATTGTTATGTGATTTCCAATTTGTATTGGTGATTGTTATATAAGGTAGGGGGTGTGCGTTTGAGTTTCTGGCTCGGGTTTTGATAGGCCCAAGACCGGACTGATGATTTTCGGATCGGTCCGGTTTCGGGCATGTAAACAGTAAGGCCGTTCGGTCTCAGTCTCGGTCTGAGTTTGGGTAATTGTTCAGGTCTTTTTGGGTTTTATTTGGGTTTGTAATTTTCTAAATGTATAAATATGAGAAAGAAAGAAACTCAGTATGTACATGACAAATCAATGTTTATTTTCCAATATAAAAAAAATCTCATATGTATATAAGAGTCTTTTTTATTATATTTTTTAGCTAAAAAATAAATGTTTTAAATTACTATTACTCTCCATCTCCAACTTATCTCTTTTTCTATCTAATTATTATCATATAGATTAACTCAACCATTTCATTTCATTTATCATCAAATCTATGTCACACAAGATCGTCTATAAAACTAGTCAAACTACTACTCAACAACTGTACTACGACTATCCAAGTAACTATTTTTCCCCTTATTTTCATAAAATGTAAAGATATATAACTTGATTTATCTTCTCTTCGAATTATGTTTCACAAATATCTCCTACTTAAATTCTCTCACTTTTTTCTATGATTTATCAAAACATAGATTTGAAGATAGAGTAAGCTATAAAATTCATACTTTTCGCGCTTGGTTTTTTCAAGCTTTATGTTAAAGCCCTGGACCGGACAATAATCGTTCGGGCTTCGGATTTCAAGCCCAAACACGATTTTTGAAAGTTAAAACCCGGATCAAGACTGAAGGTTTCAGTCTGGTCCTCGTTTGGGTCTGTCGGGCTCGGTATTTTTGCACAGTCCTAATATAAGGTAATGGCAACTTTGATTTTTTTCATTATGGGTGGTGACAGTGGCGGAGCTAGAGTCCGAAAATTGGGTATGTGCAAATTATAATAATAATCAAAACCCTTTAACTGATCCTAAACTAAAAAAATTCTAGTATATTAATACGATCGACCTAGAAATTTTCTAATACGATTGTATCATACTTTACTTGTACTTTTGTTCACATCATAAAATTACATCATTATTAATATTTAATAGTGTCAAAAATATCATTCTTAATATACCTAATTAAACGATTGTTCAAAGTAATATTTGATAATAATTAAATTTCTTAATAAAAAAATGCTCGTTCAACTTTTATGTATATATTTCATATATTTAGTTTTAATCAATTAAATATGTTCTTTAAAATTTACCTCCTGTTTGAAAATTTTTGTTCCAAAAAATACTCTTAAATCTAGTTTTTTTTTTTTTTTGCAACCACTCTTAAATCTAGTTAACACTAAAATAAACTAATCAAAATAAGTTCAAAATAAATAAATTAATTAAAAACAAAGAAACGGCGAGAAAAAGAGAAAAGAAGTACAAGAAATAAGGAACACAAGATGAGATATGTTTCAAAGAAAAACAAAAAAGAACAAGAGGGGAAAAAAGGATAGGAAATAAGGAAAAAATGGAGAAAGATGTGGGGTGAATAGTGTGTATTCATTTAATTCTGACGAAGTCAATAAAGTAATGCAGGAGAGAGAAAAGAAGTTTATTGCAAGATGTAATATTGATATTGACTCTTGCCTTCCTCTTTCTTCGTTTAAGCCACTGTGTACCAACCATGGCCGTCTGAACTCTGAAATTCAACCTTTGTAGAAATGACATGAAAAAGAAATTTGGGAAAATGGGTATGCACGTGCATACCCTTGCACCCCCTGTAGCTCCGCCCATGGGTGGGGATGACATAAAATTAACCATTGTTGAAAGACGTATTAACATAGTTGTCATAGAATTAATATTTTCATCTTACTCATCAATTTTGTTAAAAAAATTCAACATATTAATTAACAAAACGACTTAATTGTTAAATCAAACTGTATGGATCTAATCTTGTTAGATCATAAGTTCAGTGACCAAATTACCGATATTTAAAAGTTAGTGATCTAATTATAAGTAGAGTAAAATTTCAGTAACCTCTTAAACAATAAACTGGGTATTCTTTTCATTTCATTTCAAGTCAAACGCAGAGGCCAAAATATTCAAACAAAAAAATTTGGAGCCGTAGCGTATTTCCCTCCGACGCCCCGCTTAAAACAAATTCCCTGCTAATTCCCGGCGTTCCTGTTGCCACCGCCGCGCCGGAATGGACTCCGCCACCTCGACGGAGGCCGAACTTCTCTCTAAAATCCAGTCATCAAATGACCTAATCGGAATCCACAGCTCATACACCAAATACCTCGACCCCTTTACAATCCATCT